>NDGM010376548.1:0-14462 GCA_002564305.1 Octomys mimax | reverse complement strand
CCCAGAACGAAACCCAGAGCCATTGGCACAGACCCTTGAGTGGACGCCAGCAGCTTCCTTCTGAGTCCTGGGGAACCAGAACGGGCCTGGGACGGTGGTGGTTTCCCTGGTGGAAGCTGATGCAGGGGCCTCCTGGTGCCTGGTGGCCTCCAAGAGGGGTCAGCTGGGGAAGCCCATAGCCTGGGTGCGATAGCAAGGGGCTCATCGTCTTTTGCAGAGGAGCCGTCTGCGTAGGTTGTGCAAACCCTGCCTGCAGGGAAGCAAGGAGCAGCCTGGCTGACAGTGGAGGCTGCCGTGGGGGCAAATGCAGGCTGAGGCACCAGCGAGGGGAGGCTGCCTGTTTCTTCTGCCCAGTCTCATTGATTGCTTTGCTTTTCCTTTGCAGTGTGCTAATTTATTTTACTTAAGCAAACGTCACAGCATCTAGCACTTTCCAAGAATGCCATTCCCTCATCCTGTCTTCCAGAGAACAATGGCCTTGTGTGGCTGAGGCCCAGCCCAGCAGCACCTGGCCCGGAGCTGTGTCTCTAGGTGCTCAGCGAAGGGCTGCCAGGCCAAGAGGGTTGGGGCTTGCACAGGATGGACTCCTGCAGGGAGGGCAGCTGGCCGCGGGCCTTGAGCGTGTCCCATTTTCTCAGCACGGGTGGACTTCAGGGCCCAAACGAGCTCACAGCCTTTGCCTTTGACTACCCACCGTCCACTCTGTGTGGTCCAGACTGGGCTGAGTTTGCAGCTGTCTCTAGCATCTAAGTCAGATGATGGGAGTAGGAGAAAACAGGGACCTGAGGGGGTGCGCACTCCCATTGCCATTTTATTGAAGATGGTACCTTTGACACTAGGCAAGGGAGCGGAGAGAAAGACGGCTAGAACTAGAGCAGATACTCCTACAGCTGGGCTCATTGCAGCATTAGACGCGCCAGCCAAAGGGTAGAAGAAACCAAAGTGTCCATTGACAGACAAATAAACCGAACATACACAGCCACACGGAAGTAGTACTGAGCTTGGAAGGGAAGGAGGTTTTGACACACGCTGCAGTACAGATGAGCCCCGAAGCACCGTGCTAAATGAGATGAAAATAAGCCAGACACAGAAACACCAATATTGGTGTAATTCTGCTTGTGAAATGCTTAGAGTTGTCAGAGTCACAGAGGTAGAAAGTGAAATTGTGGCTGCTCGTGGCTGGGGCAGTTGAGGGATGAGCACGGGGTTTACTTTGGGAAGATGAAGACACTTGGAGGCAGAAGGCTGTGGCACCGGCGTAACCGGTGGATGTGCTCCCCACCACCCCATCATGCACCAAAACCAGTTAGATGGTAAGCTGTGCACTGTGTATATTTTACCATATTTTTTAAAATAAAGGTTGCTGTGATTGGTGGCAGACAGGACTGGTGGTAGGCTGTAAAGCTCTGGGATCCAGGAGTCAGCCGGCACGACTGCAGAAGCCTGCAGTAGCCGAAGGCGCTCCACAGGTGCTCTCAGCCCTGGCTCCTTGCCCTCTGTCTGTGTTGTGACGGGAGAGGGTTGCAGGGCGCTCCAGCTGCACCAGGCTTCTGCGCTTATAGCCCTGTTCCGCCACCGCGCGCCCGACCAGGCATTCCGAGGAGGTCGGCCTGGCTCTGCTCTTCATTTTTTCCATGACAGAGGTCACTCAGGCAGAGGCTGATACCTAGAGTGGTTATTGTTGGGGGAAAAAGATCGAGAGGAGGGAGAAGCCAGCAAGGATGCTCGCCTCCCCCAAACTTAATTTCACAGTTCCCACAGAGGGGAGGAAATTAATGTCGCTGCTGCTAAGTAATTGCCCTGTGTCCTGTTCCTTCATCCCAATGTGGGTGATCACTGAGTCCCAGAACCCCAACGGGTAAGGCGGGCCACGCTGAAATCTATGGAATCAAGGTCACTCGTGAGCCACTTCCGTGTCACACTGATGGGAATTGAAGGCGACGCAGCTGTCACGAGTCCATCTGCAGCTCTTCAATGCTTTCGTGCAAGAATTTTAGAATGAGAATGAATTAAATAAGTAGCAAATGCCCCCCAGACAGTGGACGGGAAGAAAAGCCAAAAGGAAAGTCAGAATAAAGCAAGATTACAATACTTGTCTTGCAACGTGCTTATTGTTTCTGGTCTTGCCCGGGAATGGAATGGAGGGCCACACCGAGTAGACATCCCTGTCTGAGCCCCACAGCGAGTCATTAGGAAGCGCGGCCCTCCCGGGTCCGGGCATCTTGGAAACTGTGCCTTTGTTTTACGAACAACACAATGATGCTTGGAGCATAATGTGAGAGTGCTTCCAGCCTCTGATCATGCTGACGTGTCCAAAATCCGGTCATTCTGTGGGCTCTGTCCCCCAGAAAGGCAGGTGGGCTGACGTGTCCAAAACCCAGTCATGCTGTGGGCTCTGTCCCCCAGAAAGGCAGGTGGGCTGACATGTCCAAAACCTGGTCATGCTGTGGGCTCTGTCCCCCAGAAAGGCAGGTGGGCTGACGTGTCCAAAACCCGGTCATGCTGTGGGCTCTGTCCCCCAGAAAGGCAGGTGGGCTGATGTGTCCAAAACCCGGTCATGCTGTGGGCTCTGTCCCCAGAAAGGCAAGTGTGTTGACATGTCTGAAACACGCCACGAGACAGGCACAACAGTCCGCAGTGATCTCAAGTGCCAGCGTGGCCCTGCCCTTGGCTCTATGTTCCTTGCTTTGTGATCAGGTGGAATGCAGACGAGGTGAGGCCAGCTCTCCTTGCAACTCAACTTCTCTCTTCCGCACTTTAAGGGCAGACTCTTTTCTTAGCACTCAGTCCCATCCTCTGGTTGCTGTTTGACCTTACTAGTGAGCAGCTATCTGTTTATTTACTTGGGTTTGAACTCACGGCAATAAGTTTGGGTCAAGTTTCTTTTGAAATAATACACAGGACTGCGTTCTTCTTTGATACTGGTGCTTTTTCCCGAAGATCTTGGGCCCCTTGGCAGTTTGCATCATTTATCCCCTGGTCACAGGGTGACATACCATTCTGTGCTCCAGGAAGCCGGGGTGAAGCAGAGGGACCCTACCACTGCTCCAGATGAATTTGCTGTTCTGTTATGCAGTCATCCTTTTGTTGAGAAATGTCAGAGATGCCTACTGTCCTTATGTAGACAGGAAATCCATCGAACTAGTTCCAGGTCATTCTCTTGAGCCGGGAGATGATGCAGGGAGGAGTACTACTTATTACCCCACTGGGTACAAATGTCAGGCAGGTAATGAGCTTGGCTCCCGCCTATGCTGGTGGCCTTGGGCGAGTCACCTAATGTCCTAATGTCCTCCAGCTGTGGATGCCTCTGCTGACAAAGAGAAGGGGCTGACAGCTCAGCAGTAGTAGTGGCCCGGCCTGGTGCCTGGTGCATGGCTGAAGAAGCAGGAGCTTCCACTTGGCATTAGCTGCTACATTTGCTGTCTGTGCTTCATGAATATACATTCCTGCGACAGTGCTTTGGATGCATTGCTTCCAGTCGGGTCTCCGGGGAGTGGACAGGCCAGCGGGTGGCTTCTGCAGTCTCAGTGTATGTGACCAGTGGTGTGATGTGTGAAGAGTTGCTGTTGTGATTGATCCACAGCATGTCAAAATCAAAGCTAGTGGTGATAACTTTTAACAAATGAATCCCAAGAGAAAATCTGCTGAAGTGTCACCTTGCCTGTGATGCTTTCTGGAAGTTTCTTGGGTGCAGCTGGTTACTATACTCGCTGGATAATAGCGTCTTGTTTGTTGCCTGGCTGAATAAAGTAGGGAATGGATGGCGACACGCATCGTGCTATTTTAAAAGATTTTCGCAATTTGTTCTCCCCCCGACCATGGGATCCACGGGCCCTTGGGAGGTGACTTCCCTCTCCACTTTATCCACTGCCCTGGTGACTGCCTTATACACAGTGGGGAGTCAGCATGTGGTTCTCTATTTGCAAACTCCCCAAATACTGATCTTTTTTCACTAATGCCCACTGCATGGATCTTCATTATTTGGGGATTCATTTCTGTTAATTTTAAAACACTCCTAATTATTTTGGTGTGGAGCTTCCTTTCTGCCATTTTTCTCCTCCCAAAGTAGTCTTGGAATTTCCTTCCATTGCAATTCTTGCATCTTGTCTGTTCACCTGAAGACTCTTTCCAGTCATTCTTCCATGTCTGCCTGCACCATGTGCCTTCAAGTGCACGCAGTGCTCCCTCTTGCCATCTCTGAGCGTTTCCCAGCCCCCCGCCCCATCAGCCAACATGACTGCTTATGTCGCATCTCCTGTGCGCCAGGCACTAATTACAGTTGGTCAGGTACAGTAGGAAATGAGACAGGGTTCTGCTTCATGTAGCGTGCACTCTAGTGAGGGGCCAGTGTTAGGAATAAGACGGACATCCAGCCTAGCCCAGGGACGGAGCTCAGCTCTTGTGCCCACTGGGTTTCAGAAGGGACTAACATATGTCATAAAGAAAGCAGGACAAGAGAAAAAAGCTGAAGGAGCATTTGGGGACCAAAGCTTTAGAAGCGTTTCCCCCTTTTATAATTGGGATTGAATTAAAGGACACAGTGGGAGAGAAATAGGAGAATGAACCACAGATCTGTTGCCAGGTCTCTGGACGGGGGAGGGACGTATCTTTTGAGGCGTAATTAAGCCATGACCGCACGATGTAGTCAATTGTATGTATTTTATACATTACAGATGTCTTGAAGAGATTGGTTTCATGGAAGGAGTTGATGGCAAATGTATAAAAATATGATCCCTCACTAGTTGCATTTCTGATTTTCCACATGGAACAGATGCTCTTAATTGTCTCATGGTCAACTCAGAATTGTAAAAGTCTGAGAAGATTAGAAGGAGAATAAACTGCTACTTATATCTTTTCTCAGCAGCATTGGAAACCATGTGTTGCTTGTAATAACTCCTGGGAACTATTTGGTCAGTAAATGCTTCAGCTGTAATTAAAAGGGCATTTCCTTGGTTTTAATTTCTTTTAATTAATTAAAAAAATATGTCATGTGGGTACGGGTGGTACAGTCCCTTCCTAGAAATGAGAAAATACTAGTTTTGAAGCCGGGAAGCGATGTTTCTCTCCCAAGGCATGTTCCGACCCCCAGGCGTGCCGGGGAGCTCGGCAACCTTGGCTGTGGAAGCGCTGCTCAGTGCATTTTCTCACACAGTTCCTAGTGTGCTGACCCCTGGTGGAGTGGGAATGCGCTGAGAGTTGTGACACATGACCTCAGCACCCTGCTCGTAGCCCTAGCTAATGCGGTGCTATAGCAGCTCTAGGCAGCCTCTCCCTGCACCCACATGGCTCCACACTGATGGTAGGCAGAGCTGAGCAGAAGTCAGAAGAATCCCGGCCTGCTGGCTCCTTGTGGTGCTACCTCGACCCTGCTCACGGGGAGGTGACATGTGGGCACCCCTCACCACAAAGCACGTTGGGCTTGAAGCTGGACACTCAGGGCCACTTCTTAGCCTGGCGTAGTTGGCTTTACTGCTTTGAGCAAGGCAGGAGCCCTCCTGAGCGCCTCTTCCATCTGCGCAGTGGCTGCACAGCTCCTGGGGACACCTGCCCGCTAGCAATCACGCGCTGCACTGTCTGTGGGTGCTCAGCGCGGGGCCAGCGGGGCTCTACTGTAAGGGACCAGGTAGGCAGTGTCCTAGAGCTTGGGGACCACAGGTCACTGCTGCCAGTGCTCACTCTGTTGTGGCCCCAGGAAGGAAGCAGCCCAGACAGCAGAGAACTAAATAGGTGAGGTTGGGTCCCAGTAAAGCTTTAGCTAGCTACTGTCAACAACACAGAGCTAAACAGGTGTGGCGTGTACTAATAAAACTTTATTTACAAAGATGGCCAGTGGGAATGGTTCCTGGGCCATAGTTTGCATGCTCTAGGGCATATGTAGGGTCTTATACAGAGCATACTATATCTGTCTCCATGGGATTGATTTAGTTCACATTTCACTTTATACCTGAGGAAACTGAGGCACAAGATGTTAAGAAACGTATAAGGCAACATCATTAATAAGCAGGCCCAGTGACTGTGCTATGACCTGCAACACCAAGCTAGTTTCCTTATGACATCATGAAAAATAGGGTAGAAATTACAGAGGAAGATGCAAATGGGTGCAGGCCCCGCTGTACGTGGCCACAGGAGGCAGTTTGCAGGCGAGCTGTACCTTGTCTCAGCCACCAGCCTCACGCTGCCTCTGTTCTGCTTCTGCACCTGCTTCACCTTTGTGCTCAACAGTGTCCTGAATTTCTAATTCAAAGAAATCGCATTTTTCTCTGGAAATGACCAAAGTCTACCTGCAGTCCAGGGCACGCAGTAGGCACAGTGTGAGCGTGCTCGAAGCTTTCATGCTAGAGTCCCGGATGCTACGGACTGAGGCGAGCAGGAAGCCTCAGAGCCATGTTCCAGCCAACATAAACGATTTTTTAATAAAAAATAACCCTGCGCACATTGGCTTCTGTTTTTCTTCCTAAGTGGAGTAAAACTAGCCCTAGAGTCAAGTTTGAAATTATTTTCATAATTTTAGGTAATTAAGACACTTCCCAGATCTCATTAGCAAAAGCCCAAAATAGAATAATTGCCACATAATTAGCGATTGCCAAGGCCTCGGGGCTCGGAGGGCTTGTGCTTTCTGGATCTGGAAGCACAGGGTCTGACCCAAGGAGATCTGGGTCCCGCACACTTCGGGCCGACGCAGAGTCCCTTTCTCGCGGCGTTTGTTTCAGTCCCGCTGTCTGGTCCACCAAGCCCCTTCACCTTCTGTAAACTCCTTATGTGCCATGTCTTTTTAAACTTGGATGCGATGGCTCCCTGGCTGGAGTCTTTTTTAAAAGAGAATAATAATAATAAAAACCTACAGAATTTCAAAACAAGATGATAGGAAACCATCGCCAGTAGGTGTCATAGTGCATGTGGCTATCTTCAGAGTATTTCAGATTAGCAGATACAAGTATGAAAAAGTGATCGAACAAGTAAGCATTTACTATTTCTTTCAATAAACCATAGAAAATGCTGTACAACTATCTTAGTTATCTGTCTGTCTGTCTGTCTGTTCCTTCTTTTCTGAGAGCTTCTGAGGCCGTTGCTGTCAGTCTCTAACAACTTGGGCATATTCCTTCTCCAGGGAAGCCCAGGCCATATGCTGTGAGAACAGGAGGGTAGGAGGAGGAGTCCCCGCCCTCTGGAGACAGCATCGGCCTTTGGGACAGCGCAGGCTCAGACAGGGTGGCAGACACTGCCTTACAGCCTTGCCACCTTACAGGATGGCACGGCACCCTGGGGTTTCCAGTTGGACATCCTGTTTTTTTCCAGCACTTTGTGACTTTCATGGCTTCTCTGGCTCTCTTTGTTGCTCTCAGAATAACTCTGGGAGGCGTGCGGGTAAGCCAGCAGGTAGCACTTGTTTTCGCCTACAGGAGCTGAGGGCAGAGGAGCTGGTGATTACTGTAAGGCCATGCGATTATCTGTGAGTTTCAAAACAACAAAACTGATCTCCTGCCCTCTGACTTGGATGCGATGGCTCCCTGGCTGGAGTCTTTTTCCTGGAGTGCATGTGAGTGCCCGGGCTTTGCAGTCAGGCACCTCTGCCACCAAACCCCAGCTCAGCAGTGGCCAGGACTCTTCAGAGGTCTATAGCAGTGATGACGAACCTTGTAGAGCTTTCAGTGATAACACACTGGCCACCGCAGCACGGCGCCCTCAGTTCCCACCACCAGTCCATGGACCACCTTGTGGGCCTCTTAATAGGGGTTCAAGGACAAAAGGGAAGCGACCTGGAAGACCAGTGGAGCTCCGCACAGAAGCAGTGCTTGCTGTCCTCCGGCTAGCACGTGTCGCCCGCTCTTCCTCCCTGATTCTCAAGTCTGACCCTTTCAGGAGACCGCAGCATCCATGAGGATGGCACCTGCTTCTTGGTCCCCTCCAACGCATGATGGCGCACGGCGTGTCCTATTCCCTTACCAGGCACCTAATGCTTAATGTGGGTCAGGCACTGCTCTAAGCGCTTTGCACATCTGAACTAAGATTACAACGGTCCCTTGAGGTAGGAGAAGCATCATTAGGCCTTTTATAGAGACAGGGAAACTGAGGCCCCAGGAGCTGTGCCACGGTTCTTCCTGTTCTCTGTCTTCTGAGGCAGCAAGTTACAACATGAGGTGAAAGCCTGGTCTGAATTTTAGAGCAGAGTTCAGAGCTGTTTGAGCCGGTGAGAAGGAGGTGTGCCACTTGGGTGGGCACAGGACACTGGACAGTGGACTCCGCCTGGGGCTGAGTAAGAGTCAGCTGGGCAGAGCCCCAGCCCAGGTCACCCCCTGCAAAGCAAGGTGGGTCATCTCCTTCCTGCAGGAAGGGGTAGAAATAGAGCGGCTACTCCCAAGCCCACATGCATTATGGAACTTGCTGGGGAAAAGAGAAGCTTGAGGGCCCCTCACAGAGCAGTGAGGAGTCCAGAGAGGCCACCTTGCAGCCCCCTTGAGCTTCTCCCTCAGGAAGCCACGTCCACCTGCCAAGCCTTCTGGCTGGTGTCACAGAGTAAAGGGGAAGTGCGAGGGGATGGGGCGGGGGCAAGGGATGCAGACATAGGGAGCGAAGAGGAAACCCACCCCAGGCTGAGGACGGGCAGCGCAGGGTCAGACCCTCGGTTTTCGTTTCACCCCAACGCCAAAAGCCTGCAGCTCGAGGTACACCCAGCGCTGATGATATCCATTAAAGTTAATTTCCTGGTAGAGGCCACTTAAATCTCATTGTTGTTTTAATTTGTTTCACTGCTAATTTCCTCCAGCTGAAATAGAGGAAGCTTGCCAAACCTCCTGTGCCAGCCCTGGCAATGTCAGAGAGGTGACCCTCACCGGGGCCTTCCCTGGCCTGAGAATGATCACTGGGACTGGGATGCATTGTCTTATCTCAGAACCCAGCTGTGACCTGCTTGGGGAAGTGTGGCCACTCACCTGAAAAATCTAAGGGTGCACTGGGTTATTAAGGGGAAGCCTCCTTGGCTCGCACTGAGTCAGCGACCCAGGCCCTAGTGAAGAACATGCACGTCGCCCTGCGGCATCTGGAGACTCCCGGGGTGAGGTCGAGGACTTGTGAATTACACAGACTCGTCTTATTGCTAGAAGAACTAATCAAAATGCAATCTAAATCATCAAAGTGGGCGAGAAAGACCCCTGATAATACAGAACAGGAGCAGTCTGCTGAAGTGCCCGGCTGTGCAGTTTCCATCATGGCCTTCATGAGGCAGGTGCTGCTGTCCACTGCCTTTTCCCGGCTGGGGCAGCTGTGGTGCCCGGAGGCGGTGAAAGCAGGCAGCCGTGATTTGAATGAATGACGCTGGCCTGCACACCAGTGCTGGGCTGAGCCTGGGCCTTTGCTGGGTGTGAACCCGAGATCCTCCTGGCCCAGCCCCTAGACGAGCTCGCATGACGCGGGATCTTAGCAGCTGTGGTGCTCCCGTTCTGGTCCAGGACTGCAGCTTTGGTGTTGCCTTGGGCTGGTGAAGAAGTGTGTGTTCTCTGCCCCAGCCTGGCCTGGGAGTCTCGTGGTGTGCACATCTCCCTGTGAGGGCTGAGAGCCACTGCGCATGTGACACTACGGTTCAGAGCTTATCCTTGTGTTCCAGAAGGGTTGAGTATTTAGCACATGGCAGGCCTAATGCAGGAAAAACAGAGCCACCTTCCTAGAGCTTACAGGGGAGACAGAGAACGTTGAAGTGCGTTTGCTCCAAGCTCTGTTCTCTCAGGTTGCAGATTCTACACCCTTGGTGGCAGAAGCTACAAGGAATTTCAGCACTCTGCCCATTGACAGGTGGAAGAATGGATTAGGGTCAGGAAGGCATCGAGAAAGAAACCTCAGGGGACAGCACTGCCGGTCAGGGCCGAGGTCTCCTGTCTTCCTGCTGTGCATGCTGGGGATGATTTTCTGGTCTCCTGTGCCTGTCCTTGTCCTGGGAAGAAGACTGGCTCGTGGACAGGCCATCCTGACACCAAATCCTAGCCCATCATTTCTGGCTTCATCTGCAGATGTGAACACAGTGCGGTGCCAGCTCTTGGTGGAGTCAGAGCTGAAAATTCAGGGCCCCATGCTGCCAGCTTGCAGGCCCAGGAGGCCTCCAGGTTGGGGAAGAGCTGTGAGGGCTAGGGGGCTCAGACTCTTGGTGGCTGGGGTTGGCCTGCTCCTGGGCCCAGGAAGCTTCCTCCCCATTCCTGTTCTTCACCTTTCTGGGGCTCCAGAGACTCTCTCTGTCTCACCATGATGTGCTCAGCAGCAGCTTCTGAAGCAGCTTGGATTTGGGCTGTTGACTGAACAAGCACTGTGACAATCAGATGTGCCTTCTACTGCTACAGAGTTTTCCTTTATAAAGAGAAAAAAAATTGACGCCTAGGAATCACCACTTCTGGAGAAGTCAGGCCATGCCAGGGTTGCACTGTGTGTCCAAAGGCATTGAGAAGGTGTTGGATCAGGCAGTGGCTATGGCCACTTCACAGATGCAAGGACAGGTCGCCAGGTGGAGCTGGAAACAGGAGACAGCAGGGGTACTGGGCAGTGATACCCATTTTCCAGAGAACAGAATTGTGGACCCTTCACCCAGCACACTGGCATCAGTAGTGAGGCAAGCAGGAATCAGTGTTGGCAGAACCAATGAGCAGAGAGGTCCTTGCACAAAAGCCGCCCAGAAGCCCGCTCTGCGATGATGCCAGCTCTGGATGCGCTCGTTGTGTGCACCAGCTGGATGACAGCGACACGGAGGGGGCGCGCCCCTGAGCCTGCCCTGCATGAGGCTCAGCCGAGGCCCTTGCAGCGATCCATGTGCTCAGCTTCCCTGCTCCTGAGAGGCACATATGCTTTCTTTGTCCACTCCCTGCCAGAGAGATTCAAAAGATAACATCTTCAGGTGGAATCAGAAACCAGTGAGCTCCTATTAACATGAAAATGATTAAAAGATTTAAAATTCTCACTACTCTTGTTTTTCATTTTTTAAGTTTTCATAACATTTTTTAACTTTTATTTTTATCATTCTGTACTTGCAGCACCTGATGCGCACGTTCCCGTGGAAGCTGACACTCACACCTATCACTTTTTAACTCATTTGCTGACCCCTCCCCCATCTCTTGGTCCCGATCCTCAGGGTCGTTCCCTTCCCTCCAGATGAAACCCTGGGCTCTACCTAGCCCCAGTGTCTTAGCTGCTTTTCTCTCATTGTGGACAAAAATATCTGAGCTCAGTGTGTGCAGGTTTCAGTCCAGAATACGCTGGCGCCCAGGCAGGGTGGCACATGGCAGCGGACAGTGGTTCCAGTGGGAGGCAGAAGACTGCAAAAGCAACAAGAGCCACAAGCGTGGTGACAGGGGCATGAAACGGGCCCCTCTTCCTCCCTTATAGTGTACCCAGGCTCCCCGCTCCTGGGGTGGGTGCAGCTCTTGCACCATGGCCTCCCTCCTCTTGCACACGCTTAGGATGTCTACAAAGTGAGGATGCTGGCCCCTGCCAACTCACTTAGTTAAACCTCGCGGTGTCTCGAGCTGGCACAGTGAGCAGCATCCTAGAGGAAGGCACACCCCCTACATCCCGGGCGCACAGAGCTGCTGAGGCACGCACTTAAGCTTTGAGGCTTCTCAAGGTGACACGGTGCATCAGCGCCTCCACTGGGTTAGGCACGCACAGCCCTGTCCCCTGTGTGTCTCTTCTTTGCCCTTTAGGGCCAAGGCTGCTGAGCAGGCATAGCCATCATGGGGGTGAAGAGGGAGAAGCTCAGGGGCTGGCTCCGCTGCTGCTGAAACTGGGGGTGTCACCTTCCCTCACAGCGGTGACACTGAGGGTGTGATTACACACAGGAGCTTGCCGTGGGCAGATTGAACCAGGGTGCTGGAGTGAGCCTGATGCAATCACATTGACCCAGTAAGAGAAAGCATGGGGGTGCCAGGCAGAGAAGGCTGTGACCACAGGCGCAGAGTTTATTGTGGCCCAGGCCCAGGGACCCTGGCCTGTGGAGCCTCCAGAAGCTGGCAAAGGTGGAGGCCATTTCTCCCCAATGGACCCTAAGAAAACCCAGCCTGGCCAATACTCTGATGTCTAACCTGATCCCAGTTCAGCAGTTTCACCTTCAAGAATCCAAAGACAGTAAGTTCATGTTGTGTAATGTCACTAAGTTTGCAAGAACTGATTATAGCAGCCACAGAAAAGCATCACAACCGCATGAGGCCCGTCTGGAGTTCCGCCACAGCAGAGACAAACCTCCTGTCTATTTTGGAAAGGGATCCATCCTTAGACACTGTGCTTCTTTACTGCAAAAGGTAAAATTTTAACCTTTTTAAAGACCCTGTAGACCCCATGCTAAATACATGAAAAAATAAATAAATTATACACATATATATATATATATATATATATTAATTTAACCCTCAGAAAATGTCCAGATTCAGTCTCATGGGCTTGGGACATTGGAGTAAGGGAGTGCCACAGGACTCCCTTATACCAGTGTGACCTGTTATCAACTGACACAATTCTAAAACATGGGCTGGGACTGTGGCAGCATGGTACAGCTGGAATGTATGCAGTGGAATCCAGTTCAACAGGTTTTGCTCTCTGTGGCCTCCCAGAGACTTCTCCTGTGGCGGTGGTCACCAGACCCCTCCCTGCTGGGGGACAGTGAGAGAGAGCACTCCTCCAGCTCACTTAACTATGGAACCCTGTGACCCAGGTGCCCTCAGGAGGTCACATCTGTTGGACAGAGTGGGAAACTGCCTGGAAAATTATACCCGGAAATCTTGGCATGCCCCTCCCTGGCCATTGTCCTTGTCCAGCCCCAAGAGCCACCACAGACCTGGAGGTGGGGAAACTGGATTCCACTGGGGCATAGAGAGATGTCCCATTGCACAGAGCTGAGGTGTAGAGGCCTTTGCCCATTCCTGCCGCTCTAACACTATCCTTGTGCAATTAGCTTTCGTATGAATTGGCTTGTGGGAACTGGAAGGGTGACCCAGTATCATTTTCACGCAGTGACACTGAAGTCCCATTAAGTGGTCTAGACAGAATACAGCGCCTAATTCACAGTCTGGGGGCCAATGCCTTCATTTTTAAAGGATTGCTCTTCTTTTATGAGTAAATAACCAAGAACATCTGCATCAGAATGATGATTGTACTCTTCGGAGTAAGCAATTCTCAAAAAGGAATTGTGTATTTTATAGAGTTAAGGCATAGCACCACTGAGTTGTATTCATTTTGAGGCATTAAAAAAAATACCGCTATGGTGTCATTCCCTTCCTTTGGCAAGCCCTGGGTAAACAGAGCAAATCTAATTTCTGGGGCATTTCATTTCCAGCGAGCAGACCTGGCTCAAAGAAACACGCCTGCCTTTCAGACCTGAAATGCAACACGCAGTTAAACTCAGGCACTGTGGCTTTGTTTTGTTTTATTTTGAAGGCTATAAAGAAGGGCTGTAAACTGTAGCCCTCCTTATTTTTAGCAGACACCTCAAGAAAACCTTGAACAGTGTTCTATTTATAAAACAAAGAGTGTTTTCATGCAGTCTTGCTTGGTAATAAGAGAAGAGTAGGACTGGGTGTAGGAAAAATGAAATGTTTCTGTTTTCAGTATCCCTGAAATTCATCAGAAACTCTTTAAGAAACAACAAAGCCGTGAACCTGGTTTTGTTTGGGGAAAATGAGAGGTTGCCAGAGATGGATCGATTGTGGCTAATATTGTGCCTAAGCGTTGGGAGCCGAGTATGCCATGCCTTAGCATCAAAGCAAAAAACTAAAACCAAAAGAGAAGGAAAAGATAGGCTGGGCGTGGTGGCATGTCCCAGCACTCAGGAGGACAAGGCAGGGCCATCGTTGTGAGCTTGAGGTCAGCCCGGGCTACAAATGAGCTCAAGGCCAGCCTGACCTGCCTAGCGAGACCCTGACTCAAAACGACAGTAACAGCAACAAAAAATCAGGGACATTTTCTGTGAGTCTGGCTTTTGTGGGTTATGCTGCTGAGTGAGATAGCAAACTCAGAGAGTTGGACAGAACATTTATGACTTCAGCATCCTGCCAGGCCTCAAAGGGGGAATGGAGAAACCATCACTGAGGGAATTCAGTGGCTGGAAATGTTGTGAAAACTAGAAATCCACTGCCCAGGGGCACCAACCGGTTGCCTTGGAGGCGAGCTACTTCCGCCGCCCTCTGTCATTCTGACTAGTCACAGGTCACACTGTTCTGCAGGTCAACATGCTGATGAGCCCAGCACCAGTGTGCATTTGGTCCTTAGGTGGGGCAAGAGCTCTGAGAGCTTTTGCGCTCATATGGTGCCCTGTTCTCCCCGTGCCCACGGAATAGAAGCTATAACCCCAGAAGTGACGACCTTCCTTTGTCCCGTCTCTAGCCCCGGAGAGGACCCATGGGCGGCCACCCCCGGGAAGGCAGATGCCCTTGTCCACCCACTGGGTTCTTTTCATCAGGCTGTGTTTGCGGTCCTTGGTGAGCATGTTCACCACCGAG
>NDGM010375858.1:0-14982 GCA_002564305.1 Octomys mimax | reverse complement strand
CCCCAGCCCTTCGCTCACAGGTCGATGCAGGATTGTGGGTGCGGAGCTCTGCAGAGCCCTTCCTGTGGATCTTTCTTGATAGCTGAATTGCTTTATGAGTTTGGGACTTGATGTCGTTTCATGCTGGCCCATGTTACAGTCTGGAGCCTCTTTCTCTTGTATAGTTTGAGCGCCTAAAGAGAATCTCAGAATGAACTTGGTCCCCCGCCGCCTCACCAGCTAAGGAGCCTCCATGAGTGAAGACCAAATGCCCAGCCTAGCGTGGAGCTCCATGTCCTGCTGGCTGTGAGCATTTGCCCCAGCGCTGGCTGTCCTTTTGCCACATGCCCCGAATCACATGTGTGCCCGTATGGCTCGGCTTACTTCATCTGTGGGGAGTATTTCCAGTCTCATTGATCGTACTTAGATCAATTTGGGTTTTACAAGTGGGTGAATGGGTTGTTCTTTGTGTGTCATTTCTTCCCGTGTTGGTAGTTGCAATCAATATTAATTTGAAAGTAGTATTAAATATCAGGATGAAAAACCAGTATAATAAACAAGGCACTTTTCAACCTTCAGAAGTTAGAAGATTTATTTCAAAAACTGTGTGATTTGTGGTTTGTGAGGGACGGAGAGCACCAGAGCAGATTGCGGGACAGTTGTGGGAGAGGAGGCTGCCTAATGAACTCGGCACCGCCTACAAAATTTGAGTAATCTAGTTTTGTTAAAAGAAGATGAAATACTGATTCTTCTCCCTCTATTCCTAAGACAGGTACTTACTACATAAGACAAGCAGCTGTTCCTTTAGCACGGCATTGTTAACTCTCCCTGGTAACTCATTTACCTTCAGCAAGACTGGCTCAGCACACTAAGTGTAGGCTCCAACTCTGAGGTATTCAAATGTTGTGTGTTCAGACATCATTATGACACATGGATTCAGTGCTGAGGATCAAAGACAAACAAGGAAATGGTGGTTATTGATTGGTTTTCTATAAAAGCCTTAAAGGTCAGGGACCTTTGGTATCATCTGGTTTTTCTCTGGTCTTTTGGGAGTTGTTTCTAAAAGTGTTTTGGCCATTCACTCTCTACTTAAAAATCTTAAAGTGATCAGTAACTGACTTCCTACTGAAATAGTTATTTCCTGGAGAGACTTGGCTTTATAATAAGCTAAAATCCATGTAGCTTGATCAAAAGCAGCTCAAATAAGGGCATTCAACATAATACATGAGGGCTTGGGAGATAGCTCAGCAGTCTGCCTGCCTGGCAAGGGCAAGGACCCAGGTTTGATCCTCAGTACTGCATGCTGTGCTGG
Organism: Octomys mimax; assembly: GCA_002564305.1. NCBI lineage: Eukaryota > Metazoa > Chordata > Mammalia > Rodentia > Octodontidae > Octomys > Octomys mimax. Next base: position 13,691 of record NDGM010375858.1, on the reverse strand, counting down.
CCCTGGAACCTGTGCTGGCTACTGAGACTGGGCATGGTGTCGCACACCTGTAATCCCAGTGCTGAGAGGGCTGGGACAGGAGGATCACTATGAAACTGAGCTGCATAGTGAGACCCTGTACCAAACAAACAAATAAATGATTTTTTTAAATAAACAACAAAATAATGCATGAAGTTTGATGGGAAAATGTTCCAAAGCATTTAGTAAAATTTGAAACACTCTTCAAATATACCATCTTTTCTCATTTGCATTGTTAAAAGAGAGTTTTTGGGCTAAATTATTTAAATAACATTTTGAGAGGGAAGGAATTAAGATGAGTCAAAAATTTCTTTAGTACAAACTGTGTGCTTTCATCTTGTGATCAAAGCCTAACAGGTCATCTATTTTTGCCTAGCAATGCCAGGTCATACAAATTACAGAACAAGTAAAATTTTTTTAAAAAATGCCTAATAAAGATATTAAATTAATGCTTCTCACTTTTACTGCCACCGACCTTCTGAAATGGGTAATTATTTAACATATGGGGCTGCCTTGTGTATTCTGGTGTTCGGCAGTATACCCGACTGCCACACAGCGGAGTCACAGGTATGACAGGGAGAAGCATCTCCAGTGCTTTCTAAATGCTGCCTGGAGGGCAGAATCACCTCTGATGAGAACTGGCGCATTAGCTTAGCGAGTACTGACCACCACTGTGTAGCACCAAATGTCTGATCGAGTAACGTGGCCAACCTCGACTGACCTAATGAAAGTACAAGATTGAAATGTTTTGAGATTATTGGCTTCCTTTTTTAAACTACATGTTGGCAGATGTAGAATAGAGAGTGTAGGGTGAAGCAGAGGTCGGCTGTCTTCTTTGTTGTAAAAGTTCTGATTCATGTAGACAGGTTTGTCTGAGTGGACAGTATGAATGTTAGCATCAGTTCCCCAGCCACTGCAGTGCAGTCCGTGCTAGTGGTGGTTCTGCTGTTGTCGTAACCAGGGCTGCGGTCAGCTCCCTGCTTATGCTCTGGATTGTGCAGCTGGGAACCCTGGTGCTGGGAATTTCTTGGAGAATGTGACCAGGCATCCATGCCAGCCCGGTCACCAGCTGGGAGGGCACACTTGCTCTGAGCTGTGCCTGAGAATGCCGAGGCGTTGGCTGGTTTGATGTCTTCATCCAGGTCACTGATGGTCAGTCCCAGAATTGCAGTGTGAGTCATGCTGGAGACTTTTCTGTGTCTTCCATTTTGGGGGGTTTGGAGAGTAGGGCAGGAATTAAAAGGATGTGACTCATGCCCCCTTCCCACATGGTCGGTCGGTCGGTCGGTCGGTCGGTCTGTCTGTCTGTCTGTCTTTCTTTCTTTCTTTTTCTTTCTTTCTTTTTTTCCCCAGAACCGGGGATTGAACTCAGGCCCTGTGCTTACCAGGCAATTGCTTATTCCACTGAGCCATCTCCTTAGCCCCCACATGGTATTTCTTATGCACGTAATCGATGTGACACTTTGTGGACTTGGGAGTCTTTCTCAGACATTTTTCTCATAAAATCTTATAGTCATAACTTTTCCCCCAGGACCCAGTGTTGTGAATAACTCTTATCTAGATCTTTCTGGAGTATCTATCACCTTTGCTCTTGGGCTAAATAAATTTTGCAGTTTCCAGCCTTTCCCAGGTGTTCCTTCTCTCTCCGTCCATGGCCCCTTTCTGCTTCTGCTCCTCTCCTCCCTCCCTCCTTTCTTCACTCCTTTCTTTCCCTCTTTCCTTCCTTGCTCCCCAGCATAGAACCTAGAGCCTTGTACATACAAAACACATGTTGTTTCATGAACCACACCCTCACCCTGCTGGAAGGTTCTTGACTCAGTGAATTTCATGTACTACTTCCCCTTGGAGGGCATTGAAGTACCACTTAGGAGCCTTGGAACATTAGCGATTTTCATTTCCCTGTATGGATCGTGGAAAGGCTGCAAACCATAAGGTGTTTACACATAAAGCCTAACATTAAGACTATTCATTGTAAGATATTTTTCAAATACTTGTTTTACATGCTGAAGGCAACTACAGTTTAGATGTACAATAATGGTTGATTTTTTTAAGAAAATGCACATATTGAACAACAGATCACAATGTGCCTACGATCATGGTATATCAACATCGTGACAGTTTTAAAATTTGTATACTTGATAGCTGAAATCTCTCATGATGTAGTGACCTAAAGTATTTTATTGATACCAAATTCAGATAATGTCACTTGGAGCTATAGTTTGATATGTGAGTCATTATTAAGAACCACCTTGATAGCTCCATAGCGTAGAATTTAGAGTAGAAGAATATAGTTTAAATGAAACTAAAGCCCACTTTATTGTTCGTTTATTGTCAGGTGTCAGTTTAGGAGTCATTCAAATAAAAGCTTAAATAACCCACAAATGAAACATTTAATCACATTTTCTTATCAAATATGTTTTTCTTGTGATTTTTTTTCTTTTTGGGAGGGGGGAAGGGTCTACAGGGTGTTCAGGGTCTCACTACTACATCTGACTCGTAGTGATCTGCCTGTTCACAGCCTCCTAACAGCTGGGATTACAGGTGCACGCCACCACACCCGGTCTCAGTTGCCATCTCGGTGCACCCCGGGGGCGAGGCTGGCACTGCAGGCCTGGGGATCGAACCCCCGGCCACTGTGCTTGCTTGCAGGTGCTTTAATCCACTGAGCTATTTAGCTGGCCCTTCTTTGCTGATTTTGGACTAGTGAAAAAATATAATCTGTAGTGTGTACACATAGACCTGGAATAACTATAAATATTTTAGGATCTAGTTCTCTTTCTCTGCTTAACACCTTCCTTGTTGAAAGATGCTATTAAATACTAGGACATCTGATTTCTTTCCAAATGACTACTCTTATTGTAGTCTTTTTCCTTTCCCCTTGTTCGATACTGTCATTATTCTTTAGTATTTTTTAAAAAATAAAATGCGTATCTTCATTTTGCATCCCTGGGGCTTATATAGATTACTTGTCATATATGGAAAGTAACTTTATATGCATGAAGAATTCTCATTAAAAGCTTTGCATAATATATAGCCACAGAGTTGCATTTTCTCTGTCCTATTTCTTACTATAACTGTTATTTTTTTCAAAAGAACTCTTTTTTTTCTGGTTTACTAAAGAAGAAAATTCATTACAGGTGCACACAGTAGACATGTTGTAGTGCTGCCCATCACCTGTCACATTCTGATGTCTAAATCCAAGTCATCCTTATTTTGCTCGAGCCTCATCCATCTGACCACCCCTCGGAGCCAGCATTTGCGTTTGCACCACATGTTTTCTCATCAGTTTTCACTTTCCCTAGTTTATCAAAGTTTTCTGGGAATTCTGCCTTCAAATAATTAACCATGTAGGAATTTAAATGCTCAGTTCAGTCTGGTAGCCAGTAGCTCCTGTGGCCCTTCCAGATTATGATCTTGAGAATGACAAAGTAAATTGTCTGTTTTTATATTGATTATCAACTGATGTGATAAGATATTGGATATATAGAGTTAAATAAAATATACTAACACAATCAGTTTCACCTTACCTTTTTAAGTCTGCGTTTTGGAAGCTTTTGGATTAGAAATGCAGGTTACCTCTTCTCCCATTGAGTAGGCCAGCTGCATATTTTTATAGTGTTTTGTACTTTGCCACCCAGATTCAGTATTTTACTCAGGGCCTGATAAATATAACTTGTGTTGAAGAATCTTTACTGTGATCGGATTGCACAAATACCATCCGGTTCATTTGCCCACCCATCCCCAGCTTCCGTACATGTTAGCAGAATTGTTGGGGGTTTTCACTGGTGTGGGCTCAAAACTTGGCTTCTTTAATTCCTGGGTTGTTTGTGCCTTGAGAGGACTAGGGTCCACTCTTACAAAGAGTGTGGGTCTTGCCGGCTCTCAGCTATGGATCGAGATGGGGGCCTGTGACCATGGGCTTTGATCTGTGTGTTTGAGTTTGTAAATCTTTTCCTTTGAATGCGGGCCAGGATTCTCAGGAAGATTTCTCTTTTCTTTTAAAATAAAGCTTTAGTTGCCAACTAGAAGATATTTAAAAGAGGCTGCATACTTTACTTTATGGAAATAAAGCTTGTGCATTCAAAGGTGACCAAATGACTAATACAATGAAGTTTTTAAAAACTATTTCTTCTTCCAAACCAAAACTGTTAGACTTTTAAAAGAGTGTTTGAAGCATTAAGTAAATTTTCCATAGATCTCACAGCCTTTTGCCAAATCCATCACCCTAGTGCCTCCTTCAAAGGAATTTGAGCCTTGCCTCCTGGCCAGCCATTTGGTATCTTCTGGGCTGGAATCCCCATTTGCTCATTAAGATCACAGTGTGGAATTCCACCGGCTGGGACATCAGTGACCCATTTTGAGACAGTGAATGCGGAAAGTCAGAAGGTTTTATTTTGGTTCAGTGAATTTGTGACCGTGTAGCTGAAACATGAAACAAACCAGCTCTGGAGACAGAGAGTCTTGCACGTTAGTGGGAGTGATTAGATAAGTGGGCCGCTGGTGACATGGCCGTGATTCACGACCTAGTGGTGGCTGCACTTTCCAAATACTTGAAGTGTACTGATAGCACATTTCTTAAATGCTAAAAATATCTAACTGTTAACAGCTAATTGACTGTTGGCCTTACTGCCTGTTACCCTTAAAGGCTAAGGTCATGGTGTCCTTCCAGTTCTGTGGATGTAAGAACACGAGCACGTGGCACAGGTACGGAAAGAAGACCCACGACTAAGTGTACACTTGTAAAACCGAGTTATTTTGAAATTTGGAAAGTAAACATTTTAACTGCTGTTGAAGCTATTTGTACTTTATTCTTGTCACTTTCTACCTTCTTTGTATGGGGCAGAATTGGCGTGTTGCATTTAGGAGAACAAAGTCAAAGATTGAGTACTCTGAGCACTTAATTGTAACACTCTGCTCATCCATGTACTGCTCCTAACGAAAGCACAGGACTTTTTCAAGTCTCTGAGGTAAATGATCAGGATACGCACAGTTTGAGACACATAGATTTAGGATGAACAAGTTTTTCTGATCCTTTTATTTTATACAGTAATGAGTCCTAGGTGATTTCTTGTTCTCTTTCATTTCTCCCATACCTATCCTCATTCAGCTTGATTTGCCCTCATGGCCTGCTTCACCCACGAGGTATGTTAGGATGGAGTTTGGCTTGGTACAAGAACTCATGATTTAGGGCATAACCAAGTGCACCCTAGGGCCAGCTTGTGCTCTGTAGCTGGTTGCCATTGGCCACGTCGTGCCATCTCTCTCCAGCCTCAGCTGAACAGTTCTTGCAGTAAAACTACCTTTGCTTTCCCACATATGTGTACACTATACATTTACTTTGTGCTCATTACTTTCCTTCTTTCTATTGGAAGAAAGGCATCCATCCTCTCTCTACCATTAGCTGCCCTCTGGCATGTACAGTCATTAGCCCTGTCTTGTAACTGCCAACTGTTGCTTAGGTGGGCTGGCCCAGGAGCTTGCTGAGCAGATTCATTATTTCAGGCTCGAGGGACAAAGGCGGAGGCTGTCGTGATGGGAAGATGCCCTGGCGGCCACGATGCTGCGAGCATTTGGTCGTGGTCAGCTCATGTACTGTCTTCATTCCATGTTCATTATTGCCGTTTTTCTTTTAGATTCTGACTGACTTCCTGGCTTCAGTGGCTGCAGAAATTCTCCCTCCTCCTGGCTAGAGCTGAGCATGTCACCAAAATCCCAGATTAACTCTCAAGAAATAGTATATGCAGTGAAAGTGTGTGGCTGACAGAGGGTCCCACGTAGAAAGTGTTTTGCTATGTTAGTCTGTGGCTGAGATTAAAACAAAGCAGAATTAACCATGGGTCGATGCTAAGCAGCAGGGATAACAGCAGAGGTCCTGGTGGGTGCTTAGTACACCACCAGCACATTTTCATTTCATGTGTGAACATGGGTGTACCAAGTCCTTAGTTCTGAAGGGGAATAAATGCCTAAGCATGTCAGGTTATTGCCTCTTATCTCAAGAAAGAACACCATATGGCCCTGTGTTTGTATGCTCTTGCCATGACAATTCCTTCTGTCAAAAGTGATTTTCTCCAGAAGTTTGGTATGTAAATTCTTGGCTGATCATTCCAAAAAGGAAGAGAATAGTATTTGTTTATCAGCATTTATTAAAATACTATTTTAGCACAGCAAAGAGGAAGCCACAAGTCTTGCATGTGTTGACAATGTTGGTGTCCTTTAAGCTAGAATAAGGATATGTGATTTTTAAACAGAAAGGCTTTATCTTCAAATTATCTGGACATAAATTTTTATTTTTGAAGTTTCATATTCTTAAGCAATAAAGAAAAGCATCAAAGAGATTTTGACACTAGTTATTTGTGAAATCACCTTGAAACTAAAACTTAGTCCTATCTTTTTTTGTTTGTTTTTTATGTACTTGGTACAGGATCTTCCTACACAGCTTGGACTCATAGTGATCCTCCTCTTTTCCGCCTCCCCAGCACTGTGATTACAGGCATGCGTCACCATGCTGGGACTCAGTGGCTGGCTCTGCACACCTGGGGACAGGGCCAGCTCGGCACGTGGTGGCAGGGCTCAAATTCTGCTTCCTGCGCTTGCCTAAGCAGGTACTTAGTTGGCTGAACTATCTCACCAGCCCTCTTAGTCCTATCTTGAATCAGATTGAAATTTACAATAATAAATCAGCCTCTTCCTTGAAGAGTAGAAGGCCAAAGTGCGTCTCATGTATTCACATTCTGTATCTAGCTCCTTGTATCTGTTATTATGATAAATCTCTTTTTAAGTTTCCATCATGTTCAGTGACTTTTTCTCCTTACTTTGTGAACTATATAAGGCATCATTACACTTCACTTTTGAAGATTTGAACATGAAGAAATTTATCAGTTTAAAACTGGATGGCATTCTTCATTGGTTGATGTCTTGTGAATTAGCAGAAAAGCTTGCTGTCCTAACAGTGTTAAAATATTTTAAAAAGAAAAAAATACATAGGGACACTGGCGAGTCTTATCAAAAAATGCATTTATTTTACAGCACTACATATCCTGTTTTTATGGAAAATCTTCTTACTTAGTATGGGGCATTTAAGAATAAATATTCTCCTTTGTTTCTGATTAGCTCACGTAATAGGAGTTTGTAGCTACAGTAGTTACATCATTAGCAGTCCAATTATTCTCCCATTGCATGGTGGCCATGGTTCAGATGCTGGTTTAATAAGATTAATCATACTGCTTTTAGTACTAGAGAAAGCACTGTAATGTTGTTAGAGTATTATTAATGTTCAACATGATCAAAGCTAGTGACGTACAACTGGACAGGAGTTTCATTATTTTGCCTTTCTTGACTGACCAGGTAAATGGAATTCTACAAGGCAGGAGATAGAAATGGCATGTTATTTATTTGTGTAGGCATTATTTTTGCTTTTAGTTCAGGTGAAAAAAATTTGGAAAAATCTGTCCTGCTCTAACTGCTGCTTGTTTTAAAGACCTCTAATATTTTTGTAAACCAAAGTTCACATGGATAGATACGCCTACCTAAAATCTGTTGAGTCATCTGCCGGATACAAAAAACAATTGTCAGAATAAACTATAATTCTTAAAATTGTAATTGAAATTTGCCTAAGTTAGACATGCACAAATGTACTTTTGAAGACTTAGGATAATCTTGATGTTGTGAGATTCCCATGGGATAGGTGCTGTGTTTAACTGCCACAGGGCCACAAAGACACAGATGTGTCTTGGAGCAGCTGCTTAAGCAGCCCCAGTCTATCAGGGTGAGTTCGTCCTGAGCAGGACTCCAGTGTGTGTGTTGGGTTTCATCTGTTTGCTGTCTTACCAAATGGATCTGTTTCTTTTGAGTGTTTTGTGGTCTGTCCTTCAGCAATGACTAGATACACCAGTGACTGTGGAGTCCTTGGACCAGAAAGAGTTAATGACGCTTCTCTGTGAAACGTTATAGTTCCCTTAGCAGTTTTTAAATTTATGGATCAAATAAGCGACTAATAGTTTTCAGCACTTTTTCAGATCTTTGGAAGTTCTCTCCAAAGCCTGATCCGAGGAAAATGAGGCCATTCATCTTTCCAGGGGTTTCCGAGCCCTCCCGACACCCATGTGTGAAGGGGATGACGAAGAGTGGTTTGCACTTCTTGAAACCCGCAGGCTCTCAAATGGAGAGGGAGAAAATGAGGAAGTTTGCTGCTCCCTCTGTCTCCCAGGTTTCATTGTGGAAACTGTTCAGCCACATAATTGGGTTTAATTTGTAACAGAGGGAAAGATTTGTGTGTAAGCAAGAAAGTGCTTTAAAGATAAATCTCTTCAGTAGCTATTGGAAGGATGCTGGAGGATGCTTTAAATTTTTCAAATGGTCTGGAATTGGAGGGGTTTTTTTTGTCTTGTTTTGTTTTTTGGGTTTTTTGCTAGTGGGGGCTAGAAAGTAATAATTAGTAATCTTCATGCAACTCTGTTCCTTTTGCTTGCTTGCATTTACTTATTTATTTATCTATTTATTTATTTTGGCATGCTGGCTAATTAAAATGCGTTAAAACATTTCACTTTTTCCCAGAGGGAAACAGACTTCTTTTGACATCTGCCTGCCTCCTTCCCCTTCCTCTGTTATCCTTATTACATAGGCTGCTGCTTCACATCCTTGAGAACTGTGTGTGCTTGTTTGTAACTCTTAGAATATTAGGAAAATGAGTCTTTTTGGTAAGTCCAGATTTGTACCAATGTTTATCAGTATTATAGTGTGCATATTCTATGTAAATTCAGTCATTATTCTGTTCTCATTGGGCTTTTTATCATTTAGTCTTGTGTCCTGTTGAGTGACCTTCGGTAATTGTGTGCCTAGAGTCTCTCTTATTGCAATGTATCACTGATGGGATTGTTTCCTTTTAATATACAAATCATCTTCCACCACATACGTCATCATAACAGTAAAAATCACCTATTTTGGGGTCCAGGGAGATAGCTCGGGAGTCTAAGCGCCTGCCTGGCAAGTGCAAGGACCCAGGCTTCATCCCCGGTACAGCATGCTGTGCCAGCCCTGGTACCCTGGGCACACTTTGCCGACCACTGAAGCCAGGCGTGGTGGAGCATGCGAGTGCTAGGAAGGCTGAGATGGGTATCGCTACCAATCTGAGCTGTGTGGGAAGACCCTGTATCAAATCAATCAATCAATCAATCTTTTTTAAAAAAGAATAACCTATTTTTTAAGCATTGTAAAGACAGTATCTGTAGGTATTGGGTCTGAGGTATTATCGATCTAGATTCACTGTTTGATTTTATGTGCCTTTCTCAAAAGAACACAGTATGCTTATGTAAGGGATAGAGATGCCTTAGATCACGAAATTATTAACTTTGATTTTGTAGTCTGAGTGGATACTATAGAAGCAGTATTTCTTGGGAACATTACTACAGTAAGTACACTATAGTAGTGTGTTTTAGTTTTGCCTGATTATACTTGCCGAAATTTTGCCTTCTTCAGTTTTACTGTTTACAAATTGTTCATCATCTCACAAAATACTATCATAGAATTATTAATGAACACCTGGTTGTGTGTGTATGTGTGTATGTGTTTCTGTTTCTGTGTTGTTTAATCAATATCAATTTGGGTATAATTCTGATTTTTGTTTGCTTATATCCAGAATATCCAAAATTAAATTTTCAACATTTTTGTCACTGGATAATTGGTAAAAAAAATTATCTTGTACTCTTTATGATATGAATAATATAATTAAAGATTCTAAACCAAAACTATATATTATTTGCAGGCTTGATTTTTAAAATTCTTAGTCCAACGGTTGTAGGTTATTGTTAAACTGATTTTAAAAATTCATATATGTGTTTATCTTTATGTGGTAAAAGAGTCTTAAAGAGTAGTTAAGCCAGAATGAAAAGTATATTTCAGGAGACAGATGTTCTGACACTCAGAAACAGATGAGTGGATCATTCTGGGTACAAGGATGTTTACTACTTATTGTTGAGTAGTTTGTACATTGCATGAGCTTTTAAAGTTATACCTCGACATTTGTAACCCTAATGAACAATCCTTCATCCCACAGCCTGAAAAGGTTAGAAGGCCAAACCATCCATCTGGAAGGGAAAAAAATGCTGGCAAGTCGATGCTTCTAACAGAGATGTAACATTTTCCTAACCCATGCTTGCCAGTGGTAACCGAATACTGGCAGGAAATTAAAATGTTCAAGCATCTCACATTCATAGACTTAGAACCGAGAACATGTGAATTAGCTTCATGAGTACATTAATATCATGAGAATATCATTGAAGAAAAGGCATCCTACTCATTACTCATCCATTGTAACTTCTAGTGACTATCTTTGCAATAAATCTCCAATTAAGTAGTGCAGATATTGTAGTGAATTGATGGGGATGGTCATGTCATGAGGGGGTTAATAAGAAACCCACTTCAGTTTCACCCGTTATTTGTAAACATTTAGAAAAAACATTTTTAAATACTGTGGCTATTAATGTACTTTACTATATGGGATTAAATCTTTAAATTAAAGACTATGCACTGATTTGGGTGAATTTTTTAATTTAAATTTCATTTTAGATTTTCAGGCCATGATCCAGAAGTTAAAGGAGAATGAATGAAGGTTTATTGAATAGCTAATGGAAATTTGTTCTGTTGTCATTTTGAACTTTTCTTCTAAGGTTGAAGAAAATAGTCTTCACATTTATGTATAATTAATGCATTTTGCTTGATATTTTATTTCTTACAATGAAAAGCTTATTTTGAAAAAAATTTAGGAGGAATTTGAAATATTCCAGTACTGTAGCATTCATGCTTAATAATTTGCTTCATTCAGATTTATTTTGACTGGCATGTGATGCCTATATTATATTCTGAAATATCTAAAATCACAACATCTTGGTAAGACTCTGCTCTATTTTTGAATTGTTTTAAATAGTAACTTTAAAATTTGCATTAATTGAAAGGTATCTTGTCATAACATTTGCTTTGTGTCATGAAAGGTTATCTATATTTGGAAGTAACATTTTGGTAAAAAAGATTATAGAATATTTATGAACTTTCTCTTCTCTTTCACAGACTCATAGGTTACTAGGAAGGGAAGGAACATGAGATCTTTTCAACCGCAGCCTCCTTGGCTTACTGTTAAGGAAAATAGTTAAGAATGATGAAATGACATGCCCAAGACAACACCATGGCATAAGAGGAATTGTAGCTCAGCTCCCGACCAGATCCTTTTACCATGAAAAATTCCCTTCAATAAACATGATAGTTTTTAAAAGAACGTACTCTGAACCTAGAGAGGAATGAATTTTATACACCATGTATACCACATCAATGCATTACTACATATAGTTTTTACATTTTGCCTATTAGATATTTGGCACAGAACTAACACAAGTTTTTTATAACATTATTTGGAGTATTTCCTCTGTATAAATCTATTTTAGTGACTAAAATCCATCTTATAAGTAACTGGAATTGATACTGACTTCCTTCTTCAAGAGCCACAGAGGAGAAAGTCGCAGCCCTTGGCATCAAGAAATACTGAGGAGCTCAGCGCCACGGGCCGCAGCTGGTAGAGTTTGCCAGAAATAGTCCTGATCCAGCTTCTCCTGGCCATTTGAGTTTGCAAATACTGTTTCTGTATTCAAAAACACTTAAAATTTTAAACTGCGCCTTCAAGTTCTGTGTTTTTATACATATAAACATATGGTGATAAAAGTGGTAAGTGGGACTTACACTCTTCTATTATGTAATTTAGTTCTTCGCCAGCACTTACCTGTATGCTCGCCTGCTTTGCATACCTACGCTAAGTCACTGGGGAAGACAGGGTGCTTTGCATAGGCAAATCATGTATTTGATGACTATAATCAGCTCTTATTTATGTATGTATATAAGTGAAAAGTGCTTTAAACATATACCATAAGGGTTTCTCAGTCCGAAAGCTAGGTTCTGTTGCGGTGGTGACTATTCTTCCGACATCGCACTGCCTACTCTGTGGACTGTACTTCATGTTTCACTTTAATTTCATTTCAGTTTTTCAAATACGTAATTTTGGGCCACTTTCCATACTCCTTTGCCACTGGTCCCACAAACCAGCCAAAATAATGAGGCCTCTTAATGATAATAAATGGCTTCAAACTATGAGTTTTAGGATTTTTTTAAATTACATTAGATGTCTATGCTGTTGGTTTGAAAGGCAAGGGAATAATTTGCATATTCATTACAAAATGAGTACTTTGTCTAGTAATTGCTCTTTCCCAAGGTACCAGCTCCTGTCACTCAGTACAGTATTGGGCCTCAAGTCCTGCATGTGGCCCATAGCCTGGGCTGCACAGATGGGCATAGAGATCCAAAAAGCCATGAGTCTGTGCAGTACTTACCCTATTTCCAGTTTAGGAAAAAAAAAAAAAAATGATTCTGCAGAGGTAGATCATAATAGTCCAACTATGTTTGAAAATTTCATTTCCTAATTCTTTAGGCATTTTGCAGTCAATCAATTCCAAACTCTTGGGATTTCATTCCTCCTTTTAATAAAAATTTTCAGAGAAGGATTTTTTCTGTAATAAAATTAACCCCTCATTCCCCAGCTTATGGAACACAGTTGTTTCCTCCAAAGAGAGAGGGGAACCACTATGTTTGCTCTCATTTCCTTCTGGAAAATTAGGGCAAAGGAAATTTTTCTAGTAGACAGCTTCTTCACTCACGGTCAAGGTGAGTAGGTGTGAAACGCAATTATTTTATCATAGATGTCTCTGGGAAATGGGAAGATGCTGGCTTCCTCTTGAGCAATTTGCAAAATAAGAGGTACAGGTAGAAGTGGAGAGGCCAGAGAAAAAAGTGAAACAGGTACACAGTAGTTAATTTTGGCTCTGATAGGTCTTTCATTATGACCAAAACTATGCCTTGAGAGTGAAATTTCTTTTCTTTCATTTCTTGAGTAATCACAGAAATTCGAAATCCTTTTATGCTTAGGTCCTATTTTCATTATATAAATGCTTCAAGCTATGCAACATAGTCTTATGGATGCCAAAATTTTACTTTTGAACTTCAGTCAGCTCTTCCTGTTTTTAGATCTGTGGAGCCCCAAGAACTCTTATTTCAAGTAAACACAGCATTTTAACCAGAGTAAAACACACAGGGATATTAAATACATTTGGTGAGATTAAATTCTCAAATGTGTTATGGGGTCTTTGTTTATGAATCACAGGTGTGGTTTTAAATTCAAGTCTCCAGGTGGCTTATGGAAAAATATGAGTTAATTGGGTGCTGTTGGAGCCATGCAGCCAGGTGCTGATGACTGAAAGGCGGGAACGTTCACCATCGACTTCATGGTCCACGTAAATCAGGTTACTCTCCATGGGAGAGAATCATATACATAACTACAGGGTTACATGCCACAGGAAAGAGGTCGAGGCTGTGTGTGTGTAGTTTACAATTGTGGAACATGAGAACCTCTGAAATTTTCTTTGAGGATAATTGAGATTTGTAAATATTTTGAAAGCCAAACTGCTAAGGTATTCTGATTACAGAGTAACTAGGAAGGTATTTGAGCCATTGATTTTGTTCACTCCCAGTGGCTGTATTAGAAGTGAAATTTTATGTTTTATTTTCCCAAATCAACATGTCCACTTGATGGTCAATTCTCTGCTGGGATGTTGCAGATAGTTGGTGTTGGGATCACATAT
>NDGM010375729.1:0-14427 GCA_002564305.1 Octomys mimax | reverse complement strand
CATACTTTTCTGCTGGATGGTTAAGACCAAGGTAAAGCAGGACCTATGCAACAATAGTTGTAAGCTTAAGAAATTTAACGTGGCTAACACTTTGTTTTTCAGCATTTACTTCTGTGCCATCTCTCCTGCATCCAGAGTGCATCTTGAGTTTTATGTTCATCCTCTTGCTTTAAAAAATGGAGTACTAGGGCCAGAGATATAATTTTTGTATTTTTAGTACAAAAAAATAAGAACATTAACACAAAGTTATTGGAACCAAAATACATAATGTGAATGTTTACTTTTTTCTGATAAAAAAGTCTTAGATTTGTTGATCTAGTGTGTAGCAGTCAGAAGATAACCGAACCATGGGAACCATGCCATTTTTGCTGATTTAAATATCACACTCTCTGAACCATTGACCTGGAGAATAAAAGTTGCATCATCTTCCACACACTAGGATTGAAATAATATACATGGACTCTATGATTTTGCTTGATTAGCAAGTAAAATATATGACTTCCAGCTTTGAATTTTGCATAAGTAACAAATAATATTTAATATTAGTATGTGATCCATCAAATATGTGATTATGCCTATGGTAAAATATATTCTCAGAGTTTACACAAATTTAAATTTAATGAAAAGTCCTGTGTATTACATGGCTGCCCTGAAGTCTGGGTGAGACCTATTTTGAAATCTACTGCAATATACATATATAAATATATGTGTATATATATATATATATATATATATATATTTAGAAGTGTATTTTACTAAAATATGCCAGACTGCTTTACATAATTGATGAATGAGTTTATTCTCCCACTTCAATATGCAAACACTGTTCTTTGCATATTTTCACTGATTATCACTGATTTTCAAATGCTTCTTTATTTTTAATCAGGCTTTTTCATTTTTTTCCAATTTAAAAAATTGCATCTTCCCCTTCTAGATATCTTTCTGAAAGTGAGAAAGATGCTGCGCTACAGTGACGTGGACATGAGCAGTTATAGCAGCAAAGTTCTCCTAATGACTAAATCTTGAAAACACTTACATATCATCAAATGTATGGATAGAAAATGTGGTGTTTATTCCAACTGGAATACTACTATGCAATAAAGGATAAAATTGAATTATTTATGGAAAACTGGATGCAACTTGAGACCATGTTGTAGGTAAAATAAATTAGATACATGTAATCAGGGTTTGCAAGGAAGACAATTGAGGGCAGGACACATAATTTGCAGTATGATTTTATAGTGTTCATGAAAAATGTCAAATGCAAGGAAGTTCAAGAGATCTGTTCACACACTGGGGACTCAGTTAATTCAGCTGAGTAAATTCAGCCTGGATCGCACAGCAATGTACCGCATGAAGCCAATTGGAGACTGGAGCTGAGAGCCCGTGACCATATCTCATTCACAATGGAAGAAAAAATTAGTGCTTGACAAATTCTTTCCCTTTCACAGTATCTATTGTACCTTTCAAATTGAGGAAAATGCTAAATGAAAAAGAGAAAAAGATATATTTAGGTGTCTATGCAGCATAGTTTGGATACTGGTCATGAAAATTTCTGCTGTCTTTGGAAAGGAGCAGTTAATGCTTAAAATTTTCTTGTTTTTATCTTACTTTTTTCTTATGAAATTCTTACAACTTTTTGTAACTGTTTTGTTTTGTTTTTCTTTTTTTCCGTTCTTCACATTAATTTTATTCATACAACTAAGGTATACATAATGATCACAGTCATAAAATTTTATAGGAAATATAGTAGTTCCTCTTTTATTCCATTCTTCTCTCTTTTATTGTTTTAAAATGTATTTATTTTTATTATAGAATGAAAACAAAACCAAAAATAAGTAGCAAAAACAAAGACAGAGGAAGTACAACAATACATGTAGCACAGAATTTCAAGACATGACTAAAATATTAACAATGGTTGTCATATTAAATATTTTTATCATCAAAACTGTTACATTAACAGATACAGATATGAAACGCTGGTCAAATAATTAGCATTAACCTTGCTTTCAATCAAATTCAATTTTTTCTTGTACTTTTTTTACTTTAAAGAGAGTATAATAATAATTATTAAGACATTAGAAATAGTATACATTCAGAACAAGATAAGAATTATTCAACTGTGGTTTCTTTTATTTCACAATGCTGTCTTTGATGTAGTTCCCCACATAGCAAATATTAGCATATAGAGTTAGTCAAAGTGAAAATTTTAAACATTAGCTGCTACTTTCAAAAAACTGATGGAAATTATTGCCACCATCATCTCAGCCATCCTGTGTATATTCTTGCATTATTTTCCTCCTTCCTACTTTTCCTATCTTTTCTTGTTTCACTCATCTTCATTGTTTATTCCTCGTTTTCAGTTACTTTCCATTTTACTATATCTATTACACCTTTCAGATTTCACTTATTCTTTCAGGTTCTTGTATGAGTAAGACAATCTGATGTTTACATATGTGGGCCTGGTTATTTTACTTATGAATACAGCCTCTACTTGCATCCAGTTAACTACAAAGGCTTAAAATTTATCTTTCTTTATTCCTGAGTATTGCATAAAAATACCACATTTTGTATCCATTAATCAGATGATGGACATTTTGGTTGTTTCCAGAATTTGTCTATGACAAATTGCACAGCTATAAATTTGGATGCACATATATCACTGTGGTAGGATGTTTTCAGTTCTTTTGGAAAAATACCAAGAAGGGTAATGCTGCATTGAATGGGGCTTTCAATCATAGTTTTCAGAGGAGACTCCAAATTGCTTTTCATAGTGGTTGTAGCAGTCCACATTCCCACCCAGAGGGTGGAAGGGTTCCTTTATCTCCCAGCTTCTCCAGCGTTTGTTATAAGTTGAATTCTTTATGATAGCCATTCTGTCTGGGGTGAGATGGTACCATAATGTTTTAATTTGTATTTCTTGAACAGCCAGTGCTGTGCAACAGGTTTCCTGTATTTATTTGACATTTGTTTTTCTTCCACTGAAAAGTGTGTGTTTGTTTCAGATGCCCATTTATGGATTGAGTCTTTGAATTTTGGGGGCCTGAGGTTTTTTTTTTTTATTTCTATATATTTTCTAGACAGAAGACCTTGGTCTGAGTGATTGTAGGTTAAGAGATTTTCCCCAATATGTGGATTGTCTTTTCACTCTGTTGATACATTCTTTGATACAGAAACTTTTCAATAAAGTGACAACCCAGTTGTTGATTCTTTCAAGTATTTCCTGTGCAGTTTGGGTTTTCTTTTTTTCATGAACTCTCTGCCTACCCCTATGTCTTCAAGGTTTCCACTTACTTTGTCTTACAGTACACTGAGTATTTCTGTTTCAATGTTTAGATCTTTAATCCACTTTGACTTCAATTTAGTGTATGGTGATAGATCTGGATATAGTTTAGTATTCAGCATGTAGAGAGCAAGTTATTCCAGCACCAATTATTAAGGAGGCTGTCTTTATTCCAGTGAACATGTTTGGCCCATTTGTCAAATTTTACATGGTTAAAATTTTTTGTAGTTGTGCCTACATCTTCTAAGCTGTTCCATTGACACTTGAGTCTGATTATTTTTGCCAGTATCATTCTGGTTTAATCAAAGTAGTTTTGTAACATAATTTCGAATAAGTATTGTAAAACCTCTTGACTTACTTCTGTTGCCCAGTATTGCCTTTGCTATTCTAGGTTTTTCTGTTTCCAAATAAATTTTAGGAATGCTTTCTCTAGATCTGTCATTTATGTTAAAGGTTTTGACAAAGGTTGCATTAAATCTGTATAACAATTTTGTGAGTATGTCCTTTTTCACAATGTTTGTTCTTTCTATCCAGGAGCAAAAACTAACTTTCATTTATCTGAAATCCTCTTCAATCTCATTTTTAGAGTATTGTGAAGATCTTTTCCTTCCTTTGTTATATTATTTCCTAATTATTTTAGTTTTTGATGCTATTATGAAGGGTATTGTTTCTCTAATTTTTTTTCTCGAAGAGATTGTGGTCTGTATAGAGGGAAGCTAATAATTTGGAGGTATTGACTTCATATTCTATCATGCTACTGAATTTGTTTAATAATCTTGAAGCTTCTTGGTGGAGATTTTAGGTATTACATGAAGAGTAGCATGCTGTCTGTGAATCATGATAGTTTAACTTCTTCCTTACCTATTCTTATCCCCTTTATTTTGCTCTCTTGTCTAGCTAATGTTTCCAGAAATACATTGAGGAGGGGTGGTGACAGTGGAAATACATGTCTCATACTTGATTTTAGAATGTTGCTGTTCTTGGAATTGTGGTTATTTTTATCCCATTCTACAATGTCTTTTAATACTTTGTGTAGTGATGATTTGGTCGTCATGAATTCCTTTAGTTGTTCTTTGTCCATGAAGAATTTTACTTCTCCATTAAATTTGAAAGAGAGTTTTGCAGGATAGCTCTGTCTGGAGCTATCCTGGAATTTGTTTTCTCATGGGAGTTGAAATACTTCACTCCATGCTCTTCATGTCTTGGGGTTTTGGGTTGGGAAATGTGCTGTTATTCTGTTGCGTTTTCTCTTAAATTTGATTTGTTTATTTTTGCTAGCAGCTTTTAGAATGTTTTTCTTGTGCTGAATTTCTGGGATCTTGACTATTATATAACTGGGTGTAATTTTAATAGGGTTGATATTATTTGTAGTTCTATATACCTCAGTTATCCGAACAACAGATTTTCCCCACCATTTGGGAATCTTTCTGTGATTACTTCTACCAATATTTTCTTTTTTATGTCATTTGTGTTGGCTCTTTCTTTTTCATTGATATCTATTAGTTTTATGTTCATCTTTGCATATCTTTGCATTGTCTTGCAGCTGTTAAATTATTATTTCCTTGATCCTTGTTGTTTTTATGAGATTTTTTTTCTTTCTTGGTCACTAGCTTCAATGATGCCTTCAAGTTGTGAAAGTCTATCTTCCCTTTCATTCAAACTGTTTTCCCACATTTAATGGAGTTTTTAATTTCCTGTAGAGCTCTGAATCTGTTTTATGCATTCTATTTCTTTCCTGTATTGTCCATTCAAGATTTCCATGATTTTTCTATTCTCCTATTTTTTCATTAATTTCCTTTATAGAAAGGCTTAGTAATTCTTTAATTATGCTTATCTTTTTTATCTTGGAGATAATTTCTTATTCATATCCTTCTGCAGTTGTTTCTGTACTTCAGTTGCTATTACTTTAGAGATTTCAGGTGTTTGACTTCCAATTACTTCCATGATGCCTCCAGTATTTGTTCTGGTTGGGCTCATTACCTGAGATTGCGTTTTTCCCCTTTGATTTGTCATTTTTGTTTCATAGAGAACTCTTAATTTTTTATTTCTTTGATACTTTTTGTGAAAGTTTTATAGCGCTAGCTGTGTCACTGCAATCAGAACCTCTTGTAAAAGTCTGTCCTTTAGCTAACTCTGTGTCAGTGATTCTTGTTTTGTGTGTGTCCCACTATTTTGCCTTCTCTGTTGATTGAAAGTGTGATATTGGTTTCCATTTGGCACTGCCCTCTGTCCTTCAGTGTAGGGCTTTCATGAGTTTATTACCCAAGTGCCTCTCAATATTATTACCTAAGAAAGAACTTGTGGTTCAGTTAAATAATGGTGTTCTATTTACAATAGTACATTTAGCAATACTAATAACAGCAAGTGAAACTTAGAAATTGTCAAACCTTGGTAACTAATGATTTTGTACTTTAGACCATAGGAGCAAACACCATAGCTATACAGTAAAATAGATCATGAATTGGCCATGCTTATGTAAACTCGTTCACCTGAGTTCTGTCTGGGCACCCTTTATGTTCCTGGAGTGTTCCAGGAAGAATAGTTCACCTAAGTTGTTGCCTTTTATCTCTGCACTGTGACTATATTCCCCATAGGTCTGGGCTGCAGTTTGAGCCCTACTGGGACTAGCAGTATGCCTCAACTCACTAGGCCCAGCCACAGGCCTCAGCTCATCTTGTAGAATCCTCACTGCTGAACTTGACCAGCCAGGCCTAGCCACAAGCCTCTGCTCCTCCATGCAGCTGAACACGCCACCATGTTGAAAAAATTTCTGTGCATTTATATCTGATAACCTGCATGGCTAATTTGGGAATAAAAGCATGCAATACAGCAATCATTGTTGAATTCCTATTACTTTGCTAAGTGAAATTTTGTGTTGTTTTTCATGCTCTTTTTATATGATTATTTTGTATTCTTAAAAAATAATAACAATAAAAATCTGCACTGGGAAGACCCAAAGTTCAGTGATAGAAACTAGAAAGTCTGTACTTAGTTTGGTGAACAATCTGTACCAAGAGGATGAATGATGTACACTGGAGCCAAAAAGTGATGCTCCCCAAAAGAGAACCATAGCCATCCTCAACAACAGCAAGACCCTGAGCTCCTCTGATGATAACAGTTGAATTCATATCAAGAAATCCAGCATGACAATCTTCTCTCTGAGAATCAACAATGCATCAATTTCCCCTCAAGACCCAGAAAGTATGCTCAAAGTAATGATCAGAGATCCCCAGAGTGAAATGCAACCACGATTAGTGACAAGGATGTCCCAAGCTCCTACATCAATGAGACTAGCTGAGTTCATAACAGGAAAACTAGCACACGCTTCTTCTGGAGAATCAAGAGCAATCACCTTTACTTCTGGTTCTCCTTTTATGCTGTTGATAACAGTCTTCAAGTGGGCCTTCAGGGCCCAGAACCACACTGATACAGTTTGGCTTGGTGTTACAAGTTCACCACCAGTTTTTAATCTATTGCATCAGACAAATTGAAACCTTGCAAAATTGCAGCATTTTTATTTATATGAGAAACAAAAAATAAAAAAACAGTGCAAGGCTAAAATACATAATAGGAAGTAGGAATACAGAGAAATGAAGGAAGAGATGAAAGGAGGAGAGAAAGAGGAAAAATGGGCATATTAATAACTGAGCTGTGTTATTTACACATCTGGTTTTGTTGTGGAAGACCCAAAAAACTCCACCAATAAGCTTATAAAATTAATCAACAAATTCAGTAGCATGATAGAATACAAAGGCAACACCCATAAATCAATAGCATTCTTCTACCCAGAAAACCCCCTTCACAATAGCATCTAAAAAGTGAAACACTGAGGAATTAATCTAATAAAGGAAGGAAATGATCTATACTGAATATTAAAACCCTCTTAAAAAGCGAGCGAGAGAGAGAGATCTAAGGATTTGAGAAAAGGGAGCTTTGATAGATCAGGATTGAAAGTTTCCCAGGCACCCTGCCCAAAACACACTCCCTCTTGGTTTGCCAGGAAAACAGCCCCCAAACTTTCTCCCCCTTGGCCCCATACAGAGCCAACCCCCAAAACACAGAACAAGTCCACCTTGGCAAGAAACCATAGAAACTCTCCTTTGTTGCATGGAAGTTCCCCCACAGACCAGGTGGCTCTGCCAAGATTAGGTCTCCCTCAGCTGTTCTGGATCACGAACACACTTCCCAGTCCTTAATTCCCTGTTTTGCCTTGTTTGTTGCTGTCTTAGTCTGCTATGCATCCAGACTGCTAGCTGTCCCTAATAAATCTTCTCACATTGGAATGCCTGGTCTGGTCAATTGCCTGGGTTCTTACCTAACAGATATGCCTTGCTCCTGACTTGGAAGAACCAACATTGTGAAAATACATATATTCCTAAATTGTTATACAGATTTAACGCAATCCCTATCAAAATATAATCAACATGCCTCACAGATCTAGAGAAAATATTCCTAACATTTATTTGGAACAAGAAAAGACAGAATATCAAGGTTAATCTCTAGCAAAAAAGATAAGGCAGGATGCATTACAATGTCTGACTTGAAATTACAATACGAAGTTACCTTAATCATCATGGCACTGGCAAAAAAAAAGCCCCAGCCCCCCCCCCAAAAAAAAAACAACCCCAGGGATCTATGGAACAGATTAGAAGATGAAAGTACAATACAAACATATTTAGCCATCTTTTTATTGACAAAGGGGCCAAACATGTTCATTGGAAGAAAGCCGCTTTCACAAATGGTGCTGGAAAATCTAGCTCTCCACATGCCAAAAGCTAAAATTAGACCCAGGTCTATCATGATGCACCAAAATAAAAAAAGGATTAAAGATCTAAATATCAAAACAGAAACACTAAATCTCATGGAAGAGAGAGTAGGTAGAAACCTTTAAAATATAGGAGTAGATAGATAGTTCATGAATACAAAAAAAAAAAAAAAATGCATGTAAAATGTTCCAAAGAATCAACAACTGGGAACTCAAGTCATTGAGAAATTTCTGCATGTCAAAGAAATCACTGAGTGAAAAGACAACCCACAAATTGGGAAAAAAATATTGTACCAACAATAACTCAGAAAAAGGACTTCTACATAAATGATATAAAGAACTAAAAAAAAATAATAAATCAGCATACAAAATTTAAAGACCCAATCCAAAAATGGGCATCTGAGATGAATACATACTTCTTTGAGGAAGAAATGTAAGTGGCAAATAAATAAAAGAAAAAAATGTTGCACAGCACTAAGCCATTTGAGAAATGCAAATTAAAATAGCACTGAGGTACCATCTCACCCCAGAAAGAATGGCTATCATTAAGAAATCAGCTAACAAATTCTGGAGAGGCTTTGTGTAAAAGGAAACTTTTCCACTGGTAGGGATATAGCATTGTCCAACCACTATGGAAACCAAGGTGGTTACTTCTCACAAACGTAGGACTAGAAGTTGAATTCAATGCAGCTATTCCTCTTCTGTCTATGTTCCCAAAAGTTCTGAAGATATCATGCCCTAGTAATATATGTGCACGCATGTTTATAGCAGCACAATTTGTTATAGCCATATATTGGAAACAAACAAAATGTCCATCACTTGAGGAATGGATGAAAAAATGTGGTATTTTTATACAATGGAGTACTACTCAAGGGCTGGCCAAATAGATCACTAGATTAAAGTGCCTGCAAGCAGGCTCAGGGGCCCGAAGTCTGATTCCCAGGCCTGTCTTACCGGCCCTGCCCCCCAAAGAACACTGAGATGGCAGTTGAGAGTGGGCATGGTGGCTTGCTCCTGTAAACCCAGCTCTTGGGAGGATGTAAATAGGCAGATCACTACAAGTCTGAACTAGTAGTGAGACCTTGAACACACTGTAGACCCTTCCCTGAAAATACAAAAAAATAAATAAATAAAATAAAGAAGTACTACTCAAATATAAAGAAAGACAAACTCGAAGCCTTTATAGGTAAGTGAATGCAACTAGAGACTAAACTCATAAATGAAATAAATCAGGCCCACATGTGTAAATATCATATTGTTGCCCTAGTGGAAGAACCCAAATGAATAAATAAAACCTGAAAGTTATACTCAATATATAGTAAACCAGAAAGAAACTGACTTACTTAAAGAATAAACAATGAAGATGAATGAAAGGAAAAAAGATAGGAAAAAAAGGAATGACAAAAAATATGCCATTCTACATGGAGGATGACTAAGATGATTGGAATAATATTCCCATCAGTTTTTATGGAAGAAGCAGTTATTGTTTAGAATTTTCACTTTGACTAACTCTGTATGCTAATATCTGCAATCTGAGAAAACACATCGAGGACAGCAATGTGTAATACAAAACACATGGTTGAATACCTCTCATCTTGGTCTTCTAAATGTGCACGATTTATAGTATATTATCAATTATTATATTCTCTTTAAAATAAAATTTAAAAAACAAGGGAAAGCATTAAGATTTATTGAAAGCAGGCATTAATATTCAATTTTTGTCCAATCTTTATAACTATATCTGTTAATCTGAACAACAGATTTGGTGGTAAGAATAGATAATGTAACAACCATTGTTAATTAGTTTTGAAAATCTGTAAAATATGTATTGTTCATTACCCTGTCTTTGTCTTTTTTCTACTTGTTTTTGCCTGTTTCATTGATCAAAATACAATAAAGAATTTTTAAAAATAAAAAATAAATATAAATATAAAATCACGTATTCTTTTTTTTAAATCATGTATTCTAATGTTAAAATTTTTCATTGCATTTCATAATCAACGATAATAAATAGAAAGTTGTATGTTTCTTCATGATTAATTAGATGAAATTTTGCTTCTTATACTTCGTATTGTCTAGTAATTATATATCTTAAGATGTTTTGGTAAAAATTACACTGAATTGTGTTTAATTTTGAGTAAATTCAAAATTTTACATCTTTCATATTTATATTAAACATGATTTATAAACATTTATGACTCTGAATGCATTCTAAATTCCCTTGCAATTACCTTTCATTGATCAGTATTGTTTTGGTAGCTGATAACAAAATATTTTATATTTAATTAAATGTTCTTTTATTTTTTCTTAAATATCCAAAAATATTGTATGCCCCTATATTGAAGTCATTTATCTAAATTACCATCTATATTCCTGATTCTAATGTTCAATATTTGTTACAAAATATTATCATGTAAAATGTTAATTGATTTTTTTCTTATTGGTCCTTATACATTGCAATAACTTTTGGAGTTTTATACTCAGTGAAATTGATAAGACTCTATACTGCTATGTCCACTGGAAATATTGAAAGCTGGCTTGTACATCCTCTTTCTGAGTTCAATGATAATTTTTTGATTCATGATTACAAATGAGAGAGAATGTGTTGACATCATAGATGAGATTTATTAGTTTGCTGAAATTTCTTCTTCCCAAGTTCTATTAAATCATAAATAATTATTAAATATGCCAAATAGTTTTGTGTCACCACTAAAATGATTGGGTGTATACATGTGTACAATCAGATATCTTTGGGCATATCTACAGTAATTATATTGTCAAGATCTTTGAGGAGCCTCAGATTTTAACTTGCCTGCTTGTTAATGATTCAGAGATGATGTCAGAAGACATGATATTCTTGAATCAGAGACAAAGGTCTTCATTTCTTAGGGCAGATTGGATATTATGAGCATCGGTGTATGCTTCTATGTCCTTTAAGTAGTATAATATTTTCTCATGAATATTAAAGATGCACTGGTTGCTTGCGAGTTTAACAACATGGAGTCGAGATGCAGAATTAAGATCCTTTCTTGTTAATCCCAAAATGTTATAGCAAGTAATAAGCAAGTTTGCTAACTGCCTGAAGTTAGCATTTTCATGGTAGCCATGCGATAGTTCACTTCATTTGCCTTCATGGACTACTAGAAAAATTCATCAATTCAGTATTTTGAGGTGTTCTGTAGTGCTACTTTCAACAAAAATATATTAGGAAATTATGGTAAATTATTTTCTCATATATTTGTACATGAAGAATCACGAATGATATTTATGTATTTTAGCAATGAATTGGTCAGATCTTTGTATGAGTGATATTCTATGAGATTAGCACCTAATTTACCCTTTGAATATCCCTTTTTATTTAGTGCAGTCATCAAATTCAAAGAAACACTTCCGGGTCAGCAAGGAAACTTATCTGAGTAAATGCCTAATTAGGCAAGCACAGGAACTAGGGTGGGATTCCCTGTACCACATGCTGGCGCCACCCCTGGACGCACTGAGCAGCCACTGAGACCAGGCATGGTGACGCCCACCTCTAATCTCAGTGCTGGGAGGCTGAAAGCAGGAGGATCACTATGAGTCCGAGCCTGTATAGTGAGACCTTGTACCAAATACAACAAAAAAGAAGAAAATACATAAAAAGAGGCACTTAATGTCATAAAATGAGGTGGTTGTATTTCCCCATTTTTGTTTCCTAGAAGAACTGATGTAAACTGGAATATTTTCTTTTTTAAAATACCTTTGTTTGTGTGTAACTCATTAGTTCTTTATTGAGAGAAGTCATTTTATTGCTAATTAAAATTCTAGCACCAGCCAGGTAGCTCAGCGGACTAAAGCGCCTGCTTAGGCAAGGCTCAGGGATGGCGGTTCAATCCCAGGAACTACATGCTGTGCTGACCTTGCCCATGGGGTGCAATAAGAGGGTGACTGAGACTGGGCTTGGTGGCACACACTTGTATTCCCATTGCTAGGGAGGCTAAAAACAGAAGGATCACTATGATTCCAATCTGTGTAATGAGATTGTAGACTCTGTACTAAATACATAAAAAAATAAAAAATAAATTAAAAATAAAATTCTACATGCTCCTCGGTTAGATCCCCCATACCACATTGCTATGCAGTCCCTATGCCACGCTGACAATGGAAATGGCATGGTGAGGCATGCCTGTAACCCTAGCCCTGGGCAGGCTGAGTCAGGAGAATCACTGTGAGTCCAAGCTGCATAGAGAGACCCTGTACCAAATAAATAAATAGATAGATAGATAGATAGATAGAATGTAAAAGAAAAAAATCTACATGCTTTTCTCTTTCAGTAAATTTATTGTATTAATATAGATCAAATGTAAATAATATTTGTTTTGAAAGTTTCATCCTGTATCCTGCTTTACAATATCATTTTGAAAGCATAACTTGTGCACAAGTGTTGAATATTAAAGGATGAATTTGTAATATGGAAAATATTTATTTATTTACTTATTTATTTATTATGTACTTAGTACAGGGTTTGTAGGGTCTCTCTACACAGATCTGACTTGTAATGGTTCTCCTGTTTTCAGCCTCCCAAGCTCTGGGAATGTAGGAGCACACCACCATACCCTCTCTCTTTCTCTCTTTCTCTCGCTCTGTTTCTTTGGTGGAACCTGGGATTGAACTCAGACTGTTGTGCTTGCTAGGGAAGTGCTTATTCCACTGAGCCATCTCCCCAGGCCCAAACATTTCTTTTGAAGAGTAAGATACATGGCAAATATCTTCCTCCGTTAAAGTGAGGCATTTAAAATCCTCCAACTGTGCAACTGCTTGAACTTCTTGAAAAGAACAAGACTTGATTATCCAGGAATAGCTAAAGGCAAAATTAAATAGCAAATAAAACAAAATACACAATTCATGTTCATTTAATGCTCTGCAGATTAAAACAACTAATATTTCAATATAATGAAGAATGGTTTATATAATACTAAAACTCATTTTATGTAGATATTTATAAAAATTAGGGCAAAAAGAAAGATAAGAAAATCAATGAGATTATAAAATTGCTCTAGCTGTCTAAATATTTTTATTTAGATACATGCCAAAGCATTTTACAAACTATAAACTCCCATAAAATTCCACTGCACGTAAGATTTAGAGTTAATACATCTAATGGTTCTCCTTAATGTTTGCTGCATAAAGATGCACTATGATTCTTTATGTTTGTGACAACATACACATCGATGCACATGTACACACACACACACACACACACACACACACACACACACAGAGTTCACGGATACAGGAGAATATCAGTGGATGTTCTAAAATTATAAAAATTATACAGCTTGAAAATTATCATAATATTAAACAGATACCCTAACATATACACTTGAGCATCACAAAACATGCGGTAATTATATTTTACATGCTGTGGCTTTCACAGAAGCTTTAAAAATAGAACTGGTCAAAGGTAACCCATTATTCAGATAGCCAAGTTTGTTGTGAAGGCTGATAAAATCCGTCTTTTTTGCCGACATTCCCAAAAGATTGCTTGTTTACATGTCTTGACATCATTCTGCCTACAACGCAGAGAAAGAAATGACACCAGGCACCATCAGCTCAGCACAGATAAAATGGAAAGAACAATTAGTGGATGGTAATCAAGAACACTAGAGTGACCATGAAGCCATCATTTAATCTGAAATGTGTTCCGTGGAAGAAGTCTCTTCTGTCTGAGAAAACATAATTCCAGCCCAGCCTAGATTGGCCTCCCAATTCTCCTTTGTGATGCTGCTGAGCCCTAAACTCTTGTTTCATAATGCAACTTCTCCTACACCCACTTTAAAAGTATGATTTTATATTTCTACTATATTGTCTCCTCGAAAGACACCATTTTGTAAATGGCTACTAATTTTGTGTCTAAGAAAGTTTTATAGTATGTCTTCCCAAATTTGTTTAACAATTGGGTATTTTATATCTACCAGGCCCATTATTAAAACATTCTGTATGCTCATAAAGAATATACATAACCTAATTATTGTATATGCTATTGTAATAATCTCTATGTACTCAACAGAACAGAGAATTAATTGAGTAGTCCCAACCTACTATATTTTTACCTTCCTAATATTTAACTACTGTAACATGCTACCACTTCAGTTCATCTTCAATGCTGTCTCAAATTTGACACATGTATTTGAAATTAATGTAGTATAACAATACCCATTTACAATTTTTACATGTATATTAAAACACACTGGATTGATTTTCTTCATTTTGAAGTTACTGCATAATAAGAACAAAAAAAATCACAGTTCTTTTTTTTTTTTAATATTTTTTTAATTTCTTTTGTGTGTGTGTGTGTGTGTGTGTGTGTGTGGCCAGCTCAGCCCACTAGGGGGCAGGGCTG
>NDGM010375642.1:0-10292 GCA_002564305.1 Octomys mimax | reverse complement strand
CATCATTTAAATATTATAGGTGTGTGAACTCAGCAAAACATTCCAAAATAGTCCAGTAGTTCATAATAGTATTGGGTCAAGATAGTAAGTGTGAATTATTTAGAGAATTAATCCAGTGCTTAGGGCTCTGGCCACAGAGAGAGGACTGGAGAAATAAGCAGAAGGTTTTACATGTAAAAAAGGAAAATAAAAACTACTTTTGAAATAACAAATGTCACAAGTAATAGCAACATAATAGTATGGATATTATAAATGATATAAGAGTAATAGCAAACAAAGCCTACTAAAATTGAGAAGAAAATATCTATAAATATACCCTGAAGTTAAAACAGTTATAGGCACCATTGCTATCTCTTCCCCATTGTTTCTTTTGTTTTCCTTGGCTATTGTCATTTGTTTTTTAAAAAGGTGTTTTATGAGGAACCAGTAGCTTTGGTGATACTACATGAGGTATATTAAAAGAAGGATTATACATGGAATATCACATTTAGTTGTGGTTTACACATCACTAAAAATATGTGAAGCAATTGGATGGAGCTCAGAGAAGAGCAAGAAAACCATTAAAAGAATGAAGACTGATGTATTAGCTGTGATTAAAGAAACTAATCATGTCCAAAAAGAGAGGAGAGGAGAAGGACAGTAGCTTGCACGCATCTGAAAGGCACAAGCTCCTGGAGTAAGATGATCTTTCTCTCTGTTTTCTCTCTTTGGCAAGCAGATTTGGGTTAGAAAGAATATCGGTAGTTGATACATCTATAGAGACAATAGGGAGAGCCCCTCTGATATCTTTTGTACATTTTCTCTGCACATACGCTTTCATTTTGAAAAGGACCAGAGCTACAGGAAGTAAAATATGTTATTTATACTATTTATATTATAAAGATTTATGCAGTCCTTGGAAATGAAGCACCTATGATAATAGTGACCAGAAGTGCCCCAAAGAAAGATTTATAACTTTAGGGTGAATCTGTCATGTTTTGACTGATAGCTACTTCATCTTAGTACTAGGAAGCCAGACTATTCTGGCAACAGAACACTTGCTTAAAGACACAAGGGCTAGCAGCAGCTTCCCTGTTCCGACCTTCGGTTTGCTTTTGTCTTCTGTGCATTCTTTTTTTGTAAAAGTACCACGGAGATTTTTTTTCTCCTAGCAATTTGCATTTTAGTAACATGGCTGCCTCGTTAGAGAGATGCAGATTCCTTCTTGGCTCTGTCGCTTGCTAGCATCTTAAAATAAGAAAAATAAGATGTTACCTCCCTCAACAAAAGCACGACACAGGGCCTGGGAGATAGCTGAGGGGCACAAACCCCTGCTTGGCAAGCACAAGCTCCTGAGTTTGACCGTGGTACAAAAACAAAAGCATGAAACAATGTGTGTGTGTGTGTGTGTGTGTGTGTGTGTGTGTTGGTGTGTGCCAAGCTATCCAGCACATGGGAAGGGCTTGGTTGCTATTAGTGTCGCCCTCACCCATTCCCCCTCACCTCCTGCCCGTCCTTACAGTCTTTATTCCATACGGTTTCCTGATGTTGGCAAGTTCATACTTTTTTAGAGACATGTAAAATGACATTTTTGTGTGAAAACTTTCCATTAAATTTTCAAAATTTACTTAAAATGTTTAGCTAGCCATAGGAGTTGATGCAGTAAATGGTGAAAGAGAGAAAAGGACAGCAAGAGTTACTGGGGTTACAGCCCCTGCGGTGGCCCTGCCAAGCGTGTCCTGGCCCCATGACCAAGTGTAAATGCATATAGACTGAGTTCCAGGAGGAACAATCAGTTAACCAGAAATTAAATTTCTTTTCAAAGAAAAAAAGTGCTATATGTTTTACACACTACGCATGTTGCCTGTGCTAGCCACGTGTGCAATGTTTTCGGGTATGGGAAAAAGCTGTGCTGCAGGGGCAGAAAGAGCGTTGGGGGTCACTTCATCAGGAAGACCCCCTGCAACAACATTGAAAGACAAATTTGTAACATGAAAAAATAATTGTGCAGAAGGATGCACAGGGCTATGCTAGATGGAGGGATCATACTAATGAAAAAGTGGGTCCACAGTGAGTTAAAGAGGTGAGGGTGAGTGGTGGCCCCAGTGCATGCAAAGAGAGAGCTAGAGCAGCTCAATTTCTAGAGAAGACGAAGATGCTCCTGGGACAATGTGAGGCTTTAAGAAGCAGCTGAGTCATGTAGCAGAATCATCAGGCAACTAATCAAAATCTGAAAGGAAAAGATCAGCAGAGGGGTTGGAGATTTGGGTATCATTGACATCAAGCTCCATCCGTAATGCCAGAGGACATGCAGGGAGTCTCAAGAAAGGAAGCCCAGGGAGAGAACTCTCAGAGAGTCCTGTATTTTGAGGACAGGAAAAGGAAGGAACCAGAAAAAAAAATCAGAACACAACAGAAAAAAAAATCAGAGGCACAGGAGAATCCATGAAGTAGCTCCATACTGTAGGATTCTGTGGAAGCCCAACCTTAAAGATATAAAACAAAGGAACAGCGGAGACAAAATCTGAATAAAAGTGTACGCATTGGGTTAGACTTGGAATTAACCTCTTGGCCTAGTTAGGTTGGAGGTTAAAGACAGTCAAGTGAATCACTTCTCTGGAGAATCACAAGAGCCAGGTTAGAAGGGTAAGAAAAGAGTAAGAAGGAGGAATATGGGTGAGCAAGAAGGAATAGATATAGATATATATATATATATATAGATATATATATATATATATCAGAATTTGGCAGTTAATAAAGTAGAGAATGATGTCAGAGTAAGTTCCAGCAATGAATGCCAGAAAGCATCCAACTTAACACAGACCCACGTGTTCTAATGTATATGAGTCATAAATTTGAAGAATGAGGAAGATTATTCTCTACAATTGAGTTTATGTCCTAAGTCTTACTACTATCACATTAGTATATAGAGTGGAATGTTTCTGGTACTTTCTTACAAACAGTACCAGAAACAGTTTTATTTGTTTTCTGTGTTTATACATTAAGGCTTTAATTATGGAAATCATTTTATTGGCTATGTCTTTTTCTTTGTCTAAATGAATTAAAGTGTGTACAAATTTTATGACTTGAAATGAATAGTAGCTCAAGGATAATGACTTGGAACTCAACATAGCGTTTATAGTTAGTTTCTTGGTCACTCTATATTAAAGGTTGTTGCTGCGTAAAGCTGGTTCCCTGCAGGAAGGGAAGCAATACTTTTAAATTAGTACAGTAAGAAATCAAATTAATTGCATCACCCTGATAGTCCGCAGTAAGCATGACATGATTTAATTACTCACAGTGTACTAATACATTGTGGAGGACAAAAGAAGCTGACCAAAGGAGCTGACAGTGGTGCACTGAGTTCCAGGATCCACACGGGGATCCACATTGTCTATTTAGAGCACAGAATTGATTTGTGGCTGTGTTTTCCTGTTACTTGTATGGCTTTGCCAGTGAGAACAACCTTTGGCTATGCTAGCAACAAATGAGATTTATTGCATTTTTAGAGTCCTAGTATCATATCAGGTACAGTTCTTAGATATGGTTCAAAAGAAGTCTAAGTCCTCCCAAACACATTCCTGATAGCCCTGGTCCCAGCACACTGGGGCAAGCAGTAGATGGGTGTGATTACTCTTAAACACCTTGCCCTGTTTTCAGTGGATGATTACATTGAAAAACAAAAAAAGAGACACCAGTGTTTTCAATTGATAGTCTTTCTTTTTACAGTCTGTATATAACTGGTTTCCCTAGCTATTAGAAGTATATTTTTATGTGGGAAAATATCAACACTGAAATAGAAAGACTCAGTATGCCAGCAAATTTGATTTTCTTCCAGAATTCTTCTTTATACTAATGCTATTTTTTTCAAATAATTATTTCTGTTTATTATCCTAAGGTCTAATTTTATCCCTTTTAATATAGGATGTTGTGTGGAAACTTGACTCAGTAATGATAATTAAAGCTGAGGCAATAGCATGAATTTATAGACAAAGCTTCACTTATTCATATTTATTTACTTATTTAAATTTATTTATTTGAAGTTGGAACTCAGGACCTTCACATTAAGCTACTTCCCTGGCCCTTTTAATTTTGAAACAGAGTCAGTAAATCAGTAAGTCACTCAGTTGCCCAAGCGAGGCTCCACCTTCAGATCCTCCTGTCTTAGCATCCCGGTGTGCTGGGACTGAGTGTGAGCCAGCCTTCTGATCTAGGCAAAAGCTCTGACAAGGGAGAGGAAATGGCAAAGAACAGATCCAAGAAGCAGAGAAGCTGAGTGGGCACAGCTCTGGCTTGTTAATAGAAGAACTGGGACTAGATCTTAGGAGCTGCTGGACTGGGAAAGGTTTGATAATTATCCATGGGGTCATATGTGTTGAGTTGTTTTGAGAAAGCTTGGTCTGGAAGGGGTTTCTGCCTCACGTAATGGATGAACCTGCACCTGTTTCATCTTTGGAGGCACCATGGTCCCCCTGCTGTTACAGTTCACCTGGTCCTTGGGATAGTCGGTGAGGATGGGGGTGGAGGGGAGATGGCATTCCATGCACTTTTGGCCAGAGAGGGTAGAGAAAAAAGGTATCTTCCTTTCAGTGGGTGACAGGTCATGGATTAGAGCCCAAGAATTCTTTGTTCTCTTATTCCCATAAAGGTCCCTTTTCTATTTTGCTTTCCAAAACAAGCAAACAACAACATTAAGAACTTCATTTAGTTTTCCACAAGCCTTACCAAAATTTAACACTCTGCCAACAAATTATAATCACAAGTGATCAGATAATCCATGTGACTTGGCATCACTAGAACCCACAAATTCTCCCCAAATGCTGAATGCTTAGTCTCAACTGTGTGGGTCCCTAAATAATTTGGCTAATTGAAACCCTGTAGGTTTCCAGGAGTTTCTACTTCAGTTCAGCTTAGAAATTCTTTCTTTAATTCATAAGAAATGAAGCAGCATATGTCCATAGAAATTTAAAAATTTAAGTATTAATTTCTTCAAAGTTTTCTTAAACTTTTGAAAACTACAGGTGTTGCCAGTTGCCAAGTAAGAAGTATATATTAAATATTAATTCAGACTCAGGTGTGAGAACATGAAGACTGCTTGCCCTCCAAAGTCTTCTCCAGGAAAGGAAGAAAGGTGGTAAGCCATTCTGGAAAGTCAGAGGCCTTTTGAGTGTTTCACAAGGCTGGGAGTCTTTTGGAAGCTCCTCGACCAAGGACTTTCTTTTCCTCTTCACTCACAGACCTGATGGACAAAACAAACAGGCAGCGGATATATGCGTGGATAGCTGCAAGAAATGGCTTAATGAGGTTTTAGATGGTGTGAAATGCTTCAGAAAGTAGAGGTGACTAGATGTAAATAAAACACCATTGGCTTATCCTCCAGCATTTCAATTTTGATTTTAAAGTTGGTTTACAATATGTATGAAGAAGCAGGCATAAGACATGCCTATGTTTTGATAATCAAAGAAATCTTAGACTGTCAGTTGGTAAAAATTAATACAATTTACTATGTCTGGGGGAGGAGAACAATTTTTTTCTACACTTCTTTTGTGTGGTGCTGGACACCAAATACAGTGTTTTCCACATTTCTTTAAAAATTAAATCTTTTGTGTGGCTCTTTTCTTCCATGAGGGAGAGAGTAGCATTTTTTATTGGATGTGGGAGTTTGGATTTAGACATTATATTTCCGTTATTCAACTAATGGATTGACATGGTAAAAAGAAGGAACTGGTGCCTTAAGCCTACCTGAAAAAAACAGGACAAATGAATAGATTTGTGAACAGTGGAGATAAAAATATAGAGTCTAGTCCATTTCTAGACTACTATGAAATAAGTACTATTATTTCAATTTATCCTAAAGCTGTTTTTCATTATTTCTAGGTTTTCCTCCTCCCATCAAAAGCCATACAATGCTTAACCTTTCTAGTTAAGGCTTTAAGGAGACTCATATTTCTTTGTAATGAGTTTTGCATTATATTTCATACAGAAACCACTGGGTGGGCTTCCATTTCTTCCAATGTTACCAATGTTAAAGATAATTGTAACTATTCTCTGAGTTATACTCTGTGTACACTTAACAATTGCCTGAATCAAATATTTGGCCGAGAAATCAGAGTAAAAACTTGAGGCTAGTGAACAGAAAATCCTTGCAAAGTGGAGCACAAATGTGCTTAGTTCTCACTGCTAGCCAATTAATGGCAGAACAGTCAATTGTGTTATCTTATGCAATTAAACATTTTTCACAAAGTAGACCTTCTCAAATCTAGAGAAGAGAACAATATTCAATATTTAATGACCCGTAGAGTAAAAAGCATAAAATAATCCTTGCTGTGCCTAGAACTACTCAATTCTTTGGATAAATGAAGAATGAAGCATACACAGGGATGCCTTTATGAGATTAACTTCCCTCTGCTCTATGGTTAAAGCACAAAGCAGCCTTCAGCAAACCCTTTCAGAAATGGATGTTGTACAAACATGATCCCACAATGGCAGCAACATAGGTAGGACGAAGAGCAGCTCTATCACCCTTTCTGAGACCCAAAGCATCATAAATGTCCTCTGAGTCAAAAGCATCAATTCTCCAGTCAAAAGAATAATGTATGATCTCTGGAATGTTTTCAGTGGCATGCACAAATATGAATGCTTCCTTCACTAAAGTATAGAAAATATAGAATTGTGTACAGAGATAGCGTACAATACAAGAAATATTCCATTCTCTTAGTATGTACTCCTATGTGTTTGATAAATCAGTGTGTCAAACAGCATAGAAAAATACCTTTTGTATGGTTATTTTTAAGGTATTTATTTTTGCCCTCAAACCAGTTCAACTTTCAGTTTTCTTTTCTTTTTTTTTTTTTTTGGTATTTTAAGGGAAGGGTCTACAAGATGTTCAGGGTCTCAATACTAGACGGGACTCATAGTGACCCACCAGTTTACAGCCTTCCAAGAGCTGGAATTATGGGAGTGCATCACCATGCCCAGTCTCAATTGCCATCTCAGCGTGCCCTGGGGGCAGGGCCAGCATGGCAGGCCTGGGGATCTAACCCGTAGCCCCTGCTCCTGCACCTGCTTGCAGGTGTTTTAATCCTCTGAGTTATTTAGCTGGCCTTCAACTTTTCATTCTAAAATGCCTCATATCACAGGAGATAAAAATAGATAAATATACAATATTTAAAAAAATTCTATCTGCAATGTCCAGAAGTTTCAGCTTTTTATTTTACAACCAGGAATTAAGAATATAGTTTTAAGCTGCAGAATGAAAGTGTAAGTAATGGTGGAGGCTTTGGTGGTGACTAGGGAGAAAAGGATACAACCTCTTACCCTCGCTCTCCATCTCTACAAAGCAGCATAATTTGCGAGCAGAAAGCTCAGCAAGCAGCTGCAGCAGGTGGATGCGGGCCAACTACACATCTCCTGGGGGTTCTTGTGAGTGAGCTGCGGCTGCTGACACATGTCCAGTTATCACAGTTTCTTAATGGATTTTTAGTTTCACAGCATGCTGCTGCTAACTGAGATTTTGTGCTTCAGCAATCTGTAAGTCCTAATCCAGATAGAATAAAAAGAAGGAATGCACTGGGAAAATGGCAATGGGCAGATAGTGTTTTTGAGATAGGGCATTTCAAAGGCTTGCTAAACAACGAATTAGTCTATGATAATGTACTAAAGTGTTGAGCATTATATCCAATAAACTGGATATAACACTAATAATTATGGAATATATATTTTTGCCACTGACTACCTTTCCATACAGTCACTAAAATACATTAAGAAGAAAGACATTTATTTCTGTATGTTTCAATTTGCTTCTCTGCTCAAAATATTGTTCCATATT
Source organism: Octomys mimax (assembly GCA_002564305.1). Lineage (NCBI taxonomy): Eukaryota > Metazoa > Chordata > Mammalia > Rodentia > Octodontidae > Octomys > Octomys mimax. The sequence goes on along the minus strand of NDGM010375642.1, from coordinate 2,485 downwards.
TAAGACATTGTTATTTATACATTTAAGCAGGTAAGGCCATAAATTTGAGAATGCTGTCCAAAATTTTGTCATAGTGCATTGTTCTTTCTCCATCATTGGTAAAATGTGCTTCAAATTTTGACTCAATATGTGTACACTGTCTAAACATTGTAGACACAGCAACTCATAGTAAGTTTTGTTTTTAGTAAGTTTGGAAGTTCATGAAATAATATTTAAATGTTTTGAAATGCTAGCACTTATCTTCCGTATGGTTGTTATAAAAGAGATTCCTTACAGCTTATTTGAAATTCTTGATATTTTATGCCTCCATGAAAATGTTTCTGAGCCAGTATTAGTGTTCAGTTTCTTGGTGACTAAAAAGCTGAACTTCAGAATAATTCATAATTCTTAAAAGATATAGATCACGTAGATATGACGTGCACATCTACCAAAGCTATCAATATCAAGTATCCAATGCTGCAGAGGCCTAGCAGTTTACTGAAGAAGCAAAGTTTTGTGAGACCCTAAGAAATTTTTTAAAAATGAATTTTGTAAAATTTTTAAAACATTTTTATCTAAAAAATTTCTTAGGGCTGGGAAGGTGGCTGAGCTGTAGAATGCTTTCCTACCGTGTGGAAGCCCTCAGTTTGATTCCCAGTACCGGAAAATTATCATATGAAGTCTTGGAAGGCTGCGGGCTCTGGTATAGTCAACCTAGTCATCGATAAATGGATTTCTACCCCATGATTTAAATTGGTTCAGTTTATTTTGTCTTTTCTGAAGGAGAAAAGAAATTATTCCTCTCTCTCTCTCTCTCTCTTTCTCTTAACTGTATTTGGTACAGGGTCTCACTACACAGCTCGGATTTGTAGTGATCTTCCTGTTTTTCAGCCTCCCCAGTGCTGGGGTTACAGGTGTGTGCCACCAGGCCCAGACTTGTTTGCCAACTCATTATGCCCTGAGGACAGGGCTGGCTTGGCATGGGGGACCAGGGATCAAACCCTGGTCCTTGTGGAAGTTATTCATAATTGATGTCATATACACATCAAAGTCTAGAGGGTACATGTTTAAACATGTCTCGCAGTGGCTGGTGAATTGTGCTAAACAGGACTTGGATATGGGTAGCTCCCAGTTTGTCAGTTCCTGCTTCCCTTCATCCTCAGGTGAAACCAGATCCATGCTGAACTCACCTCCTAGAATACCTGGAACAGGTACTCTACTTAGTTTATTGTTTTTACTTTAGCTGCAGTTGTTTAAGCGTCAGGAAACAGTGGTCAGAAAAATAAGCCTGCATTCTCTCTCCTGTTCATGTGGAGTTCACAAAATACTCAACAGCTTAGAAATTAAACAGACATCCAAATAAGCAATGCTTTGATTATAGGCAGGCGTACCCAATAGTACCCAATTAAATGCAATATTCACATCTGATTAGACTCATAATTCAAACAAACCAATGATTAAAAAAGCATATTTTAAAATAAGAGTAATTTCAACACTGGGTATTTGCTGAGATGGAGGAATTATTATTCTTTTAATTGCAATGATGGTGTTTTAGTTATATTAAAAAGCACTTCTCTGAAAGAAGTACTTATTACATTATAGGTAAAATGACACAATCTATGAAAATGGCTTTAAAATAATTCCATGAGGCCTGATCAAGGAGTAGAAGTTTATATTAAATAAGACTGATCATATTTTGAATATGAATATTCAATACACAGTCTATTTTTGTTTTGTTTCAACTTTTCTACAGCTAAAACATTAAAAATAAAATAGAGAAAGTTTGTAAAAAGGAGAAAAAAGGGAAGAACTAAAAAGGAAAGACACGGAAAACATCAAAAGCAAACAAAAAATAGGACATGTGGCAAGATATGTGGAATGTGGCTGAGAAATGAAGTAAGATGAGATGGAGAAATCCTACTTAGTACAAATGTGATGGAGGCTCAATGTGTCGTTGGAAATAGGCCGTAAAAATAGCAGCCTTGAATTCGAGCTTAAAGCAGAAAACTTTGCTTTCCAGCGGAGGCAGAGCAGGAAGCCTGCGCAACTCACTAACGCGGGCTGAGGCACAGAACGCGACCCGGGCACCAGTGATCTCGCCCCCTGTATGTCGTCACATTCTGCGTGATGGCACGGGGACAGCTAGAGTGGTGGCGAGGCCTTCTGACGGGACCCCTAGGCCTCCCTGGGTCCTGAAGACGTGTAGAGTCACACGGTGGCCTTCACAGCTACTCTTACTTCTGACGCCTTCCAGGACTCCGATACCCTTTTCATTTAAGGACAGTATTTCAAAGATTAGTATGAAAAGTCCTATAAAATCAATAAAGGCCTATCAAAAATAATTTATCCATCAAAAATAATTTATCCATGATTTTTTTCAATTTATTAAAAAGAAAAGCCTGTCCATAAGTTTTTTTTTTTTTTTTTTGGCAGAACCGGGGAATGAACTCAGGACCTTGTGCTTGCCAGGCAAGCACTTATTCTACTGAGCTATCTCCCCGGCCCC
>NDGM010375621.1:0-11450 GCA_002564305.1 Octomys mimax | reverse complement strand
CCACGTTGTCACCGACGGGCAGAGCTGCCTGTCTCAACCATGTTATGGGGCACTGTGCCATCCTTACCTGGTACCCAGCCGTCAGCGGGCACAGCTGGCTCCACTCCTGGCGACTTGCTGCCGTGAATGCCAGTGTCCTGTTGTCTTAAGAGATACTGACCTTATCCCTCTGGCTGGGTACCCAGGATGGGGTGCTGCAGCACGAGGTGGTTCTGCAGGACAGTCTCCCAGGCCCCTCTGTACCACTGTCACAGCGCCACAGGGGAGCGGGTCCCTCCCTGCACACACCTTGCAGCTCTTCAGCCCGTTGCTACCTCCTGTCACAGCAGGTGCCACACGCCTTAGAGAGAGAGAGCTGGGATCTTCAAGAGAGCCACCGCCACCCCCTCCGGGCCTGTTGGCTGCTGCTAGCATTTGGTTCCTTTGTGGGCAGTCTATGTGTAAAGGGGGTTTGCCACATTGTATGAACCCTTAAAAAGCTGCGTGCCTGTGGCCACGCTTTGCAGCTGCATTATTTCTCCCCGACGGCGCCTCCTGGCAATTGATGGTAAAACTTTAGAAGGTCCTCCCTGAACAGAAGGCAGACTCTGCGAGGTCCCGTGTCCCAGCCCTCAGGCCCTGCTGACCTGTCCCTGAGCAGGGCAACACAGTGCTGGCTGGGGCTTCTGAGAAGCGTAAGAGGGCGGCATGCTCTTGGGTGCTGCCTGGGCGTGTACCGCCACCACAGCGCGGTCTGTCCCACCACCTCCTCAGGAGGTGCATGTGAGGGAAGTCACACTTAAAAAGTCACTGCTTGTGCCTGCGGGAGTCCTGCCCACGGCGTGTCTGGGAGTTTCTGAGTCTTTGGCATTTGGGCTGCTTCTACCCTGTCAGCAGGATGTGCTCAGAAAACACAAGCCTGGCCAAGGAAAAGGGCAGTTTGTTTAGAATTAGGTGTGCCATCAATCCCCAGGTGACAGGAGGCCTGGGGGGACCCCCCGTGCCTGGTGAGCAGCGTGCTCCCCACCAGTGCTGTCCCCCAGCCCCCACACAGCTCAGCCCCTTGCTGCTCCTGTCCCTGAGGTGGCACCAGTTATCCTCTGCTGTGGGGACACAGCCCTGGCTAGGGATTTCCTTCCTGGGCCTCGTCCCAGGTGCAGCTGACCAGGGAGCCGCACACGGGGAGCACACGCAGCTGTCACCTGGCTGGACCTCAGGCAGCTGGCAGTAGTAAACGATGTCCTTGTAAATTGACTGCAGTGGGAAAGGCTGCCCCTACTCCTCTGACAGTACATGTACTTGGTGTACATATGGCGCTCTACCGGGCATGCTCAGCTTGGTCCCCGCCTGTCACTGGTTGGGATGCGAGAAATTGGGAGCAGGGTCTGAGGTCCCGAGGGAAGGCCCTGGTGGGACCTTCCCACCAGGCTTCATGGTGACTGTGTATGTGGCACACATTTTCATGAAGGGGCAGTTGCAGCTGGACTCCTCTTGGCTGGCACGTGGCAGCCCCTTCAGGTCCCCAGGTGCAGCCGCAGCCCAGGGCTCTCCAGAGCACCATCTGTGTGCTTCCTGTGCAGTGGAGACCAGGCCTCCGAGGGCTGCTTTCTCTGTGGTCCCCCGCGGCTGTGCCGTCCGCCTCGCCTCTCCTGCCTGCTGAGCCTCTGCTGAGTCTTGGCGTCGGCGGTTGGCTCTGGCCTGCGCTGCCCGCTCGCCTCGCGCAGCTGCTTCTGCACCACGTCCTGGTGTTCAGTGCTCCGTTTGTTGCTGCACACTCGCTCTCGCCCGTGGTGCTCCCGGGAGCTGGGTGAGTCTTGGACAGGACTTCCGCGCTTGAGCTTCAGGCTCTCCTGTGCGCCTGCCTGCTCTCTCTCAGATTCCTTTCAGAGCAGTCGTACATTAAGAGCATGTTCACGGTGGTGGGCAGGCACTGTGTGCAGGGTCTGGGTCTGAGGAGTGAGCACCCCATGACAAGTGCCGCTGTGGCCAGGGTGGGGCGCTGGCTGGGCCAAGGGTCATTTGGAGCAGCAGCTGTCAGGACGGCAGAAGACACTGCGGGGGGCAGATGTCAGCCTGGGAGGGCAGGGTGTGCAACAGCTGACAGAAAGGGCAAGGATGCAGGGAGACCACACACTCCTGGCATTACACACCTTACACACACCGGGCTCCCCAGGAAGGGGTGGCACCTCATGGCTGTGGCTTCTTGCCCTTGTCGCCTCCCTCTGGGGGGCCATGGGGATGCTCTGGGCCTCAGTTGTTTGCATTTTGACCAGAGCAGTCTTAGCCCCCAGTGGCCTCATAGCTTGCGGGTGGCCAGGCTGAAGGAGGTGGCTGGTGGGTGTCTGGCTGACCTCACAGGCTGGCCTCTGTCCACTGGTTCCCTGGACCAGGGAGTGACCCTGAGTTCCAGTCTGCCTGTGTAGTCCTGGCTTAAGAGGCGGCTGCAGGCCAACCCTAGTACTCTGCAGGAGCTGTAGGTGCAAGGGCAGTGTGGGCCCTGCTAATGTGACACCAAGTACCACCCCAGCACCAGGCCCGTGCTGCCAGGGCCAGGCCTGCTTCTCCCATGACTTGCTGTGCCTTTCCTTTTGCAGGGACCCTGGTGCCCTCTGTCTGTGCCCCTAGGATGCCTGCCTCCCTCGGCTTGGCTCTTCAGATCCCTGTCCCTCTGGGTCTTGGTCTAGGACCAGGTAGCCAGTGGCCGCTGTTCTGGGTGCTCCTCCTGTGCCCAGACCCTGTGCCATGCTGGACCACCTCAGCAGCTGGCCTCTCCCGCCCCCTTCTGGAGGCTGCCATCCTGTGCCCGGCATGGAGTCCTGGAGCCCCCTCCCAGTGTCGTGGGGGTGGGGTGGGCACTGAGTAGGGCACTGCTGGTGTGGCGTCCATGCCCTGCGGCCAGCTGCAGGCCGATGGGCACTTTGGGACCCCACAGGCTCACACGGTCCCTGAGTCACAGGGCTCTTCCCAGGGCTGTGCTGTCAGACTCCCTGGGATTCTTTTCACAGGAAAATGACGATAACTTCCTCCTTGCCGGCGGCTGGGCGGGCGGGGCTGGCGCGGGACGAGAGCCGGCTTACTCAGCCTCTGGTTCCTCAGACACCTGCAGGGATCTGTCTGGGCCACTGGGTCCCGCTGGCCTCCATGGGTGTGCACTGTGTCCTGGTTGTCATGAGGTCTTATTAACTCATGTCTCTCTCTCTTTTCTTTCAGTCTGCAACTGTGTCTGATGGGGGTAAGTCACAATTTCTGATGTATATTTTTATTATTTTTAATGAAATTTTCGAGCTTTGGGACCGTCTTTGCTATCTGACACTTGCACGAAAGATACGTGCTGACCTTTCTCTGTCCCCGCGAGGTGGATCCCGTCAGGTGGGTTTGGGGTGCTTTCTGGTGGCCATGGTGTGTGCCCCAGGAGCTGCTGGGCTGAGAAATGGCGACAGAGTGCCCCAGTGGCTGGCACCAGGCACACTGCTGCGTGCCTGTGTGCAGCAAGTTAGAGCATGCTTGCTCTTCCCTTGTACAACCAGCTTTTAAACCGGCCAGTTAGGATTTCAAAGCTCTTGCTGGATTTGAGCAATTCTGGAAATCCAAGTGAGACACTCCGCCACCAGCGCTGCTCCTTAGGAGCAGAGAGTGGGGGGCTGAGCGCGCAGGGTGATGGCACCCAGACCTGTCAGTGCTTAGATGAGTTAGTGCACAGGGATTCTTCAGTGAGACTGATCGAAAACGGAAGTAGCCCGATGTGTCTTATTCCACTCAAGACTGTTGGTGTAATCTGTTGTTCAGTGATTTTTCTGTAACACCCAAATGCGGCCTGCTTTTTGTAGTCCGTGTGCTCAGGAGTTTGCTGCTGTTGTCCCCACCTGTGTCTGTCCTCTGGGAGCTGGGTTGCTGAAGTCTCTTGATGGCATCTGTGTTCTGTTTTTCTTCCTGTGCCAGGGCCAATGACAGCGAGAGCTCCCAGGGCCGGGCCCTCGCGGGGCTGAGGCTCTTGGCTGGTGCCGAGTAGCCGAGGAGCTGAGTGTGGTCTTCTGGGAACTTCCTGTTGTCTGCAGCTGCCCACGACCTCTGTCCCTGGCCATACAAAGGGCCACTATCACCTGGCGGAGAGGCCGTGGGAAGCGCAAGGAGTGCGTGTTGAATTACACATGCGCTAATCCCAGAGCCCGGTAAAGAACGGAGGCGATGGTGAAAGGCATTGTTTCCTGTGTTATTGCGGGGAAGGTCCTGTCACTTAATCGGCCTTAAGCTGGGAGCAGAGCAGCTTCCTTAATGTGGGAAACAGGCAGCCTTGACCGGCCTGGGATGGAAGCCAGGGCTCAAGCTCTGCTCATACTTCCTGGCCCTGTGTTCCGACTTCTCCTTTCTGGGAGGAGGCATTCATTTTCCCAGGAAATGTACAAACCCGAGAGGCTTTCCCAGTCGCACACCATCTTTTCTTCTTGTTCTTTTGCATTGTTGGGGGTCAGTGCAGGGCCCTGCAAGCCGCACCCTTGGCCCCTGGGCACACTATGTCTTTGTGCACCTCGGAGGAGGGCTGCTTGGTCAGGCTGCCTGCCAGCCGCGGGCTCCCGTGCGCCTTCTGAGGAAGTGGAGCCTTGGCGGGTTCCTCAGCCTCTGGGGCTTCCCTTCCCCCACCCTGCTGGGACCTGGGCCGCTGGGAGCCGCTCTCCTCCCGGCAGAGGCCAGCCTCCACAGGGTGTCGGGGTGTCGGGGGAGCCGGGCTGCTCCACACCCAGGGCAGTGTGGTTTTACTCACTCATTTTTCACTTCTGTTGTTTTCCCAATTGTAGTTTCTTTTCTGATTAGAAGAGTAAAAGGAAACTTCTCCGGGCTGGGTATGGTGGTGTACTCCTGCCATCCCAGCACTCAGAGGCAGAAGGAGCAAAAGTGGAGCCCAGGCTGTGCCCCTTAGTGTCTTAGTGACTATCTCTTGTGAAAAATAAAATCGGGGGGCCAGCCAAATAGCTCAGCAGATTAAAGCTCCTGCAAGCAGGCACAGGGGGTGCAGGCACAGGGGCGCAGGGGACACTGGGGATGGGGATGTGATCCCTGGGCCTGCCATTACAGCCCCGCCCCCGGGGGCGCATTGAGACTGTGCCTGTTGGCGTGCGCCTGTAATCCCAGCTCTTGGGAGGCTGTAAAGAGGCGAATCACTACAAGTCCAATCTAGTAGTAAGACCCTGAGCACCCTGTAGACCCTTCCCTAAAAAATACAAAAAGATAAAGAAAGAAAAAGAAAATCAAATGAAATAGCAAGTTTAAAAAGATCTAGAGGTATAGCTCAGTGTGAAAGCCCTGGGTTCAACCCCTAGTGCCACACACATGCAGTGGTTATGTGGCTTAATGTCTGTGTGGATTCTAGGGGATCTGTATATTATCTGCCATTGTTCCTGCAGGAGGGGACACTGTCACATGAGGTCACTCGCCCCGGGCTCAAATCTGGGGAGCACATCTCCTACCCTGCAGCCTTGTGGGCACTGGCACTATCCCACCACCCAGACGCCCAGGTCTGCATTGGGGGGCTCTGCTCACTGTCTGCCCACGTCCAGAGATGGTGCCTTCACTGTGGCCACACCACACAGCGTGCTTTGCTGTGCGCTCTTCCCACCAGCTCTGTAGCTTTGGGCCATCACTGTCAGCTGTCATTGTGTCTCTGCTCCCCTGGGGAGAGGAGCCAAGGTTGTGGATTTTGGCTCCAAGAGGGAACAAAATCCAGGCTTTGAGAGACTTCCCTGTGACTGGTGGTCCCCTGGGGATTTTAAGTTGTTAAGGAGCAGTACAGGCCTGTGGGATGCAGCTGAGTGGTAGAGTACTCTCCTGGTGTGCTCAAGGCTCTGTGTTCCTAACCCTGCAGAAAAAGAAGGAAGGAAGGAGGGAAGGAGGGAAGGAGGGAAGGAAGGAGGGAGGGAAGGAGGGAGGGAAGGAAGGAGGGAAGGCAGACAGGCAGGCAGGCAGGCAGAGGAAGGTGCGGCCTGCTGAAGAGGAGGGTGCCTTCAGGTCCTGGGTGGGGTGTGCACGGCTGGCCGGGAGGCTGGTGCCTGCAGCAGCTCAGCTTCTCAGGGCGCCCTCCCTCAGCTCCGGAGCCCCTGGCTCTGTTCTTGCAAGGAGCTTTCCCTCATCACTCTGTGGCGCCTTCAGGCTCACCTCCTCTGAGGAGACAGCGGCAGGGAGAGGCAGAGAGCAGGCTGCCCCAGCCAGAAACATAGGCCCTGGAGTCACTGCTTGCACGCAGGGCACACGCCACACTTGCAGGCCCACGTGATCCTGGCCGCAGGGCCAGTGTCAGCATGCCAATGGACCTCCCAGCCCAGGGCCAGCTGGGTCTCCTGTTAGGCTGGGCATGGGACAGCAGACAGAAGCGTGACCCCAGAAGGCTGCTCCTGCAGTGAGTGAACCAGAAGAAGGTGTCTGGGGTGGTTGGTTATGGCTGTCCTGGGACAGGAGGTGTCTTCCGGAATTGAGGAGTGCAGACACCAGTGAGGACCAGTGCAGCCCTGCATCCCATCCCTGTGACAGGGCATCTGCACTGTCCGGGTTGGCTGGCCCTGCCCCTGGTGTCCCTCTAGGCCAGTGACCCAGCAGCTGCCTGATCCTTGTGTTGGGTCGGCCACCCTGGCTCTGCCCCAGCCCCACCCCTGCCCCAGCCATTCCAGGTCCTCTGCCTGCCCGTCCTGCATCTCTATGCTCCCCTGGGGCCGCAGGACCTCCACTGCTCAGAGCCAGCCCTGGCCCCAACCCTGGTCTGGCTGTGGGCAAGCTCCTCCCACCCTGTCCCAAGCCCAACATTGCCTGCAGCCAGCTGGTCCTTTTCACTGTTTATCTGTGCCCCTGCTGCTGGCCCCCACTAGACAGTACTTGGGCTAGGTGGTCCTGGTGACCTCAGGCTACTAGCCGAGTGCAGTGGCTGCTAGAGTGTTGTCTGTTCTTTGGTTGACTGGACCTGGCGTGTGGCCCCTGGCAGACGCCAGCCAGGGCACTATAGCAAGACTTGGATTAGGTCAGTGGCTGTGAAATGTTCCAAACAAACTAATCAGTCAGCCTTGGTAGAATCCTGTCATGGCAAGCAAGGTGGGCCCCTGCCTGTCTTCCTGGGTGGGTGAGAGGCTCAGGTTTTGGTTGTCCCCACCCTTCTGGGTGGGCCATTCTCTAAACCTCTCTGCTTGGCCTTGCCCCCGCCTTGTGTTCTCCCAAGTGTGGCAAGAGACTGCCCTCTGGCCCTCTCCTCCCCTGTGCTTTGGGCAGAAGATGGAGGAGCCCACAGCCACTAGCTGGGTTCCTGCTCAGCCTCAAGGCTGTGGGCAGGCGGTGTTTGGCAGTGTTGTGAAAGGAACCTTTGAGTAGGATGTAGAAGGGAAAAATAGGCAGTGGGGTTGCAGGCCAAGCTGCCGCCCATCTCCCCATGCCTGCGGGGCACAGATGTGAACTCCTTGGGCCCAGCCACAGTTCTGTTCCAGATGTGCGCGTGGGTCTGGCTATGAGGCCAGCTGGCCCTCCCTCCTGGGTTTATGTCCCTTGAGGTCCCACTGGGCACTTGTGATGGGTTTGCTCCAGGCTAGCTCTGCCTGAAGAGCCCCTTCTCACATCTCAGAGAGATCTGCTGCTTCTGTCTCCACCTCCACTGGCCCTGAGTCCCTGCTAACTCTGGGCTCTGGAAGGGATCCTGCTGTTTGGGGGCCTCGGGTGTAGGCAGCTTCCCCCTCATGTCTGACCCTGGATATGAGGCACACAGAGCCCAGGAAGCGCATCGTGACCCTCAGCTGTCCTTGGAGTCAGCAGTCCTGCCCCCCACATACCCTCTGGCCCCTGCGCTGAGTGAGATTTGGGGCCCACGCTCCAGGCTGGGTCATCGGCATCACCATCCTGCTGCAGGCCTGGGGAGCCGTCTTCACATGCCTGTGGGTGCAGTGGGCCCTGCCCCAGGCCGGGGGGAGTTTGGGCTTTAGGGGGAACTAAACTGCATTCATCTTTAAAATATAGAGCATTATAATCTCTAATATTTTTGGCAAGTGAATTTATATTCTATAAAACTAGGAAGGACAAAGGGAATGTAAGAGCTTGAGAACAATGCTATGGCTATTTATATAGCATTGTTGGGTGAATTCAGATTTTTTTCTTGTGAAAAAAGTCTGGTCTAACCATGCACCTTCCAGAGCGTCTGCTGAGCAGCATGAAGGGAGTGCTGGCGCGCCGTGCCGGGGAGGGCCGAGGTTCTGTGTCCCTCTTTGTGGTCTGCATCAGGACGTGTGTGTCAGACCCTGCAGGCTGTGGCACTCTCAGGAGCTGGTGCAGGCGGCTTGAGTCGTCCTGGAGAGCCACGGGGTTCAGGGAGGCTCAGTGTCTGCAGAACTCCTCCCAACATCTCCCCTCTTTCCAGTCTGGCAAGAATTTTGGAGAGTTTTTATTGGTAGTTTTATTATGAATTTCCTTTCCAAGCAAACACAGGTCTGAAAGGAATGAGGCCAGCGACCTCGGCCCTTCCTTCCGGGGGCAGCGTGCGCCTTAGCTGTTGGCGCCGGAGCTTCTTGATGGCGTCCCCTGCCCCCTCGTCTTTGCCCTTCCTCCTCCTGAGGGCCCCTGCAAGCAGGCACACCCTCCCTCCTTATGTAGCCTGAGCAGCAGCCCCAGCTGCATCACCAGAGTGCTGGAGGGGCCTGGGGACCTGGGCCTGGCTCCTGCTGTCCCTCTCGGGAGCAGGGCCCCTGCAGAAGACTCGCCTAGGGCTGGGCTCTTCCCCACACCCGGGACTGGGGCGGGCTCTGTGAGGAGAGGGCTCCCCTCCACCTGCGCTGCCCCCTTCGTTCTTGGGCCAGACCTGGGGACCCAGGTGAAAGCTGATGGAGGGGAGAACAAAGGCATGTCATTAAACTGACATGCGTACCAGGTCTGCGCACATGTAACCATGGCAGTGACACATACCAGTGGCTCTGCAAAGGACCTCGGCAAGAGGACCCCTGCCCACTGCTGGGGGTCACCCAGAGACGACCGGGCGCCGGGTAGAGGCGCATGGGGTGGGGTCACTTCAGAGTCCGTTCGCTCTGCTCAGCCTGCCCTGCGCTCTGGCAGCCCAGGCTGTTGTGTGGCCCAGCCCTGTGCGTGCCGCGTAGACCAGCCACAGCTGGGCTGCAGCCCCTGAGATCTGCAGGCTCCGCTGCCCTGGCCTTCCCTGACTTCCCTGTCTCTGCAGCTCAGGGAGGAGAGGCTCCCGCCAGCCCCTTGCCTATGCCGCTTGCTGGAGGGGGACAACGGGGGAAGGACGATCTCCGGCAACAGCGGTGCGTCCTCTGAGCGGGCTGCTTCTGTTCAGGCTTTCTGGTGCTGCGGCAGGAGGCCAGTTCCAGAGACAGAGTTCTGGCAGTGTTCTTCTAGACTAGCTGTGGGGTGTGATTTATGAACCTGAGGACAAAGCTCAGGTCACAGCAAGCCCTTTACATGAGGGCTCCGGTGGTTTCCTACCACCCTTGGAGGCCGGCACCCTTAACACCCAGGAGGTGCGGGTCTTGGCCTCTGCCCTGGAGGCGGCTGGTAAATGAGCTGCACCTCATTCTGGAATCTCGGAGGTGCCACCTGCCTGCCTGTTGAAGTGTAAAGAGCCCAAGCGTCAGGTTGAGGCTTGGGGCAGAGAACTGGACATGAGGGCATCAGGACCCATCTTCCGTGCTGTTGCCAGTCATATAGGGGCCCTGCCCCCAGGCAGAGATGGCCCCACCACCTTCCCAGGAGACAGTTTGATTCTCACACTCACCCTGCTGCTGAACAGGAAATGGGGATTGCTCATCGTGCAGGGCCTTGGCTCAGCCAACACCATGTGGAGAAGCACTGGGGACCCAACAGGGTTCTTGCAGAGGTGTCCTTAGGTTGAGCAGTGTGGCTGCCGCCTGCCTGGGCCTCACTTGGGGCCATGTCTCCAGCCCTGTGTCCTGCTGGGGGTGCAGTGGGCTAGGTGGGGTCCTCTGCAGGTAATACCCAGGCAGGCCTTTGGGAGGGCCGCACCCTCTGCACCACGTGCTAGTGACAGTGCCACCCTTTGCTGAATGCTCTTGTGCCCAAGGGCCAGGGTAGAGATGTAGACAGGGATGCAGGAGCTCCGGAGGAGGCCACCGCGGTTCTGCCTATGAGAGCACGTCTGGATGGCCGCCCTGCCTTGCGCTTGCAGCACGGCTGGAAGGGCGAGGGGGGCACTGACTGCTCGGGCCAGGTAGCAGTGTGTGGTTGAGGGCATGAGTGCCCGGTAGTGAGCTGGGCCACGTGCCAGGGTTGTCGCCAACCTCCTGGTGGCATCCCCACACTAGGAGCAAAGCTGTGGCCGTGGCTTATCTGGTCCTGTGGTGGTGAAAGCTTCACACAGTGTCATAAAATGCAAAGAACCAAATCTGAGAAACACTTAATTTATCATCTCTCTGCTTGAGAATGGCACCCTCTCAGGCTTGCACGTATGTGCTGGCTCCCCTGAAGGCTGTGCCAAGCTCCTGGGCTGCATCCCAGAGTGGAGCCCCAGCCTCGCATGCACTAGGCTCTGGCTTCTGTTCCCAGCCCTGCGAGTGCACAAGCACGTGGAATGGCATGCTGAGGTGGCTGGGAGGCAGGCGCTGGGCTCCCACGTGTCCTGTGGTGTGCAGGAAGCAGGACTCAGGGCACCCACTGCCACTCCTGCCCTCTGGGCACTGCATGTGGTCTCTGTCCTCAGAGTGCTGTCTTTCCACTCGCTCTGAATTTTATGTGTCACTCACTTTCCAGGTGCCAGGGCACACGCAGGAGCACACATGCGTGGTCCTGCCACATGTCTGCTATGGGCCTGTGGGCACAGGGCCACGTGCAGCAGTCTGGGCTGCAGCCCTGTGCTACGGTGACAAGTCTCAGCACTGCATCTTGGCCAGTGTGAATATGTCAAACATAGACAACATCTGGAAAGGAATGTAGATAACAAATGTCTAATTAGAACACTTAATTGATGTCATTATACAAAATTACACTTTATATGAAACAATACTAATTTAGAAAGCCTTTCTTTTCCTCTCACTATTTTGTTCACTGCAGACACATTTTTGTTACAACTGTTCTCTGAGTAATGAGAACTTCTTCTTTCTGTTTTTGGAGGCGGGGTCTTGCTATGTAGTCCAAGCTGGCTGCAAACTCAGCCATCCTGCCTCAGCCTCCTGAGTGCTGCATTGACGGGTGTGCGCCAGCAGGCCCAGAGAGAGCATTTCACTGGAGAGCCGCTGACATACTGCCAGTGACACAGCTGGGCACCTGAGGTGGCCGCTCGCCTGGCAGTGGGTGCCTCACTGGGGTGCAGTGCGCCCTCTGTGCTGCCTGGGCTTTTTCCTTGGCATTAGGCCACACACTGTGTGCGCATTGGAGCCACTGGCTCTTGGTGCTGTGTCTCATTTTTTTTTTTTTCCTTGAATTTTTTTGTTGGTACATTTTATATATACATAGTGATAGCATTCATCATAGGGGAATTGTACCTT
>NDGM010375355.1:0-10155 GCA_002564305.1 Octomys mimax | reverse complement strand
AACAGAACTTAACAAAAAAAAGGGGATACAGATGAATGTCCATTTTGTATCTGTGTATTCAGATTCTTTGCATAGCTAAAGGGCAACATCACAACCACAAAATGGATGCAGACACAGTCACCAACCTTACTCATGTCACCATTTTATAAGGGCCCATTTGGGCACTTGAACTACACTCTGAGCAGTTGTGACACACATGTACACCCGTGTGACCACAACCACAGTCGAGACATGAGACTGCGCTGTCACAGGTGGTCCTGATCTCTTTGGTAACAGATGTTAAACGATAACATAGGACAATATCCATCCTAACAAACAGGCTGGGCACACGAACACCGAGACATACACCATGGTTAATGCTAAGGGATGGATGACAGCTCGCTTACATTTTCTTGTAACCTTTCGCTCCAACAGTTGTGTTTGTACTTCATGATTTTTGTTGGAAAGCTGCAACCATGTCTCTAAGAAATAAAGGTGCAGGAGCTCCCCTTGTCCATGAGGCATCTGTTCTGGGGCTCCCAGTAGATGCCCAAGCCCTCATACAGGACTAATCTCTGTTCTATAAATGCCGTGATTTTTCCTATACACACATACTTGTGATAGTCTACCTTCTAAACTAGGCATATGTCTTTTTATTTCTCTTTGAATTATTTATATTTTGAGTTCCTCATACCAGAGAAAGCATGCACTGTTTAATGTTCACTTGGCACAGACTTTGTGAAGATGTAAGGGGAGTCTGTGAACGGGGGAGACAGTAGGGAGGGAGGAGAGGAAGAAAAGAAGTTAGGATGTGGTGCGCATGTGTCCTAGTAGCCCACGATGGACACATTAGGCACAGCATGGGATTAAAATAATAAAAGATACCATATTTAAGGTTATAGGAATGTAGTCTCTCGCTATAAAATACCTTATTGTCCTTCCATCTTTTCGCTTAAAGGAAGCAATGTAGGGTTCTCTTCAGCATATGAGAATGGCTGTCAGCACCACTCTTAAGTAAATGGGGTTTCCTCCACTAGCCTTGAGTCCATTCGACCATGAGGTGGCTGTGAAGAGACTTGCCTGGAGAGGCGATCATGTCCTGGGCGGAGCAATGCAAGATTTCACTGTGACTCCAGATGGTGAGCAGTTTAAAAGTTAGGTATTGTGGGGCCGGGGAGATAGCTCAGTAGAACAAGCACTTGCCTGGCAAGTGCTAGGGGCTGAGTTTAATCCCTGTTCCACACACACACACACACACACACACACACACACACAAAGGTAGGTATTGTTTATTCTAGAATTCCTGATTGAATAGTCTCAAATTTGGCTTCGCAGAGGTAACTGACACCTAAGAAAGTGATAGTGAAGATGAAGACGCTCAGAGCTACTGTGTGGCTGCAGGAAAAGTTCCAAACACTAGCGTTAATATTATGTTTGATGTTGTTACTTGGCCAGACTATTTAAATCTACTTTCTCCCAAGGAAATTAGAATCAGATTTACTGTGAATTCCTATTACTCCTAAGACTTCTCAGGAGCCACAGGGTTCCCAATATCACGAATGCCCTCTTCTAAGGAATGCAGATTTCTGGGGAAATACACAGGAGGGGACAGCTCGGCCCAGTGTGACCTCTAATCCTAGGGTTCCAAGGAGCCTGCACCCTGATTTCCACAGCGGTTGTGCCCGTCTGTACCAACAGCGCACAAGGGCTCCTTCTCCCCACAGCCCTTCCTGCATTTGTTGTTGGCTGACTTCTTGATGAAGCAGCCTTTCTTCCTGGGGTGAGATGGAATCTCATTTTTAAATTTGCATTTCTCAAATGACCAATGCTGTTGTACTTTTTTTCACATTTTTATTTGCTATTTGTATTTCTTCATCTGAGAAATGTGTTTCATCTCAGATTTCTGCTGGTCTATTGAAAGGAGCAGTTAATGATTAATTTTTTTCTCTCTCTCCTTGTTAATTTTTTAACCAATTTTGCATACTTATATCTAATAATCTGAACAACTAATTTGAAGCCCACAATATGCAGATTAACAACCATTTTGAATTCCTATCATGTTTAGTGAAATTCTGTATTTTTTCTAATGTAATTTTTATACTAGTTTTTATTCTTAAAAAAAAAAAAAGAAATGATGTTTCTCAGGGAAGCACAAGCTTAAGATTTTGTTCACGAAACATCTTTTTGGGTGTTCCATGCTTCTCAAAGCCCATGAGAACACAATGAAGGCGGTAGCGCCTCTTGCCGTGGCCTGGCGGTCAAGGAGAACAGTGACGCCCTCTTGCCCTTCTCCCTGGAGGCAGCTTGAAGTCTGAGTGCCGAGCAGGATGCTGCCCTCATCTGCCCCAGCTATGGCCCCCATGACCCTGCCTGAGGCACGGCCTGGGCTGCTTCAGAGGCCTTGCTGGAAGCAGCCTCTGGCGGAGCTTGCCCTGTCCCTCCTTTAGGACAGCACTGAGCACACAGCGCTTCCCCTGTCTGGGAGGAGCCATGGGCCGGGGTGGAAGCAGCCTGCAGAATGGACGCCTAGGCCAGGGTGGCTGCCCTGACAGGGTCATCCCCACCATGCCACATGACCAGCCCCAGCTGGCATCACTTCCCTCACCTGGGCACTAGGGTGTCTACCGTTGCCCGGACTCTGCTTAGAATCACTGGCCTTTGGCTATAAATATTCCTGACTTTAAATCGCTGCTCCAACATCCACCTGGCTTTGAGAAGACTACTCAGCCTGCTGGAAGGTCAGATGTTTTAATCTGTAAGGAAAAATTAATCCTAAGAAGCATCATTGTAAGAGAATAACAATAATACGCTTGCAAGGCAAGCAGTCAAACGGGCTTGCCTTCAGCTGGGAGCTTAGGTTAACTGCATAATCTGATTTAAAATTCAAACCTGAGGACAGATAAAGAATTCATCTTGGAGTATGCAAAGGAGCGGCCTGGGGAGGAAAGGCCTCCTCTGCCCACGCATACGGAATCGAGGCGTGAGCTGGCCGTGAGCCTGAGCCTGCTGGCCTCGGGGGCGCCTGGTGGAGTCCAAGTTCGCAGGACAGGACAGCCGCCGCAGCGGAGGGCTGTGAAGCATCCGCGGGCCCCGGGATCAGCCTCCCCGGGGCTGCTACTTCTGCACGCAGGCACGGAGGTTTCACCACTCGGCCTGTCTCGTGGGCACCTCTGCACGGCAGGTTCCCACGTCAGGGGTAGCAGCAGGCTGAGTAGTCGCCGAGCTCTTCCTGTGCTTCCCGGCGCTGGGCTGAGCACGTACGTACAGTCTACTTTCCCACCCCTGAAAGTGGTTACGGTTCCTCCTCTTCCTCCTCCTCTGCACTGGAGTAGCAGGCTTTCCTTCCTCAGCCCTGGGAGGAAAGCTGGTGAGTCCTACCAGCTCCCTCGCTGTCAGTTGTCCCAGTTACCTGGCCCAGAGCTCAGAGACAGAGTGCATGACAACTTACTGCAACACCGCCCGAGAAATAGAATCGCAGCTCTCCGTGAGGGCGAGGCCGGCCTCTTGACTTGGGTCCAATTCAAAGGTTTTACTGAAGAAGGACCTCAGCGCCATGTCCTGAAGGGTAGGTGGGGTTTTCCTATGTAATTAAGTTGTCAGGATCTGCGTGTTGGAGAAGGAATGGGATCAGCAGAGGCAAAAGAAAGGGCCCCAGAGTACAGAGCACATCTGTCACTCGCGGGTGGCCCCAGGAGGCTGCGGCAGAGCACACCCCGGAAGAGCAGCAGGAGGCCCACTGGAGGTTTGCCGGCCTCCCCAGGGGCACTGCAGGAAAATCCGGTATCCATCTTGTGGGCCACATCTGGCCCACACCTTTTACCCAGAGTTCTTTTTCCCAGAGTTCTTCTCTTCTAAAAGTTGAATTAATTATCAATATTTAGAATGCTGATTTTTCATTCCAATGCACCCACTTTTCGCTTTCCTCAAAAAGTGGGGATATATGGCCACACTGATTTCCCTTTAACATTATCTGGAGCTGGACAGTGACTGCCCAGTGAGACACAGCTTGTCTTTCCTGTAACTTTCCTGTCACACACCCAGAACACTTCCTCAATTCAAGTCACCTGCCCATTTCCTAGAGACATGAAGACTGGCAGTGACAGCTGTGGGCAGTGTGGACTAATAATGCACACTGTAAAATTACAATGTCTAGTGCCTATGCTTCCACCAGAAACAAAGCGTTTTATTAACCAATTCCTGTTTTCTTGAAGGAACTGCCTTTGTAGTGCTGTGCTAGCTAACACTCACCACATGTGGTTTTTAAAAATGAACCAAGTGCAATTAAAATTTGGGCTGCAGTAGCCACATTTCAAGCACTCGGTGGGCCGCTAGAGCAGGAAGCACGTCACTGCAGAAAGCTCTCGAGGACAGTGCTGAGTGTGAGTGCTCAGGGCTGCTGCACAGGAAATGGCTCGGAGGCTGCTGGAGGGCCCAGGTGGGAGGAGATGGCACCACTGGGGCAGCAAGAGGGGAGACAGGCTGGGGGAGGCCGGGCTGGAGGTCAGCGGTGGTGAGGTGTGAGCGAGGGTGGGATGGAGACTCCGTGCACTAGGAAAGTTCTGGCTGCAAACCATAGAACAACTAGCTAACAGTAACTGCAACAGATGGAAGCCTACGTGTGCACACCACGGGAAAGCAAGCAGTAGCAGGGACTCTGCGGCACCAAGGCCCGGGTCCCTGAGGCTCTCTTGATCTTAACTTGATGGGGAAAGTTGGCTATCTGAGACATATTCAAGCAGGTGGACAGAAGAGATGAGAGGACATGCCTTCCATCCGCAGCCAGAACCCTCACACGTAGCACATGCAAAAAGGCATGAAGGCCTTTGCAGCCCCCAGGGCAAGATGTCAAGGACAAAGGGGAATGGAACTGCTGGTGTGGCAGTTACCTATGGTTTGTCATATCTGGGAGCTGGGTGACAGGAAAAGGAGAACAGCGACAGGCTGACACAGTGCCTTCAGAATATGGTATCTGTGGGCCTCTGAAATGCCATTCCTTTTTGACATCTAAGACCTCTTGCTTTCCTGAGCTGGAACTTGAACCTAGGGGGCTTTATTTTGAGACAAGGTCTTGCTACTGTTGGCAGCTGAGAGGAGAACTGATCATCAGGACGCAGCCTCCCTTAGTCCTGCGATTACAGGCACATGCCACTATGCCTGGACTCCTTCGAGGCTTCTTATATTCTCTGGCACAGTAAGACCTCTCAGGCCATCCTCTCATCCTAAAGTACATGCGAATTCCAACATAGGTCTCAATGGGCTAACATAAAAGCATCGAGCTGGCTATGCGTATTGGGGGAGGCTCTAGGGGACAGACAATTCATCTTCTCGTCCTCCTAACCTCTGCAGGATGTTCGCAGCTTTTCCTACATCTTCACAGTTAGTGCAGGCCCGTCTCTCTCTGTCTCTTTGTGTGCCTCCGTCTGTCTCTGTCCCCTTCTCCTCTGACTCTCTCTTTCTCTTTCCCTGTCTCTGTCTCTGTTTCTCTCTGTGTGTGTGTGCATGTGTGTGTGTGTGTGTGTGTGTGTGTCTGTGTTTCTCTCTCTGTCTCTGTCTCTGTCTCTCTGTCTCTCTCTCTCTCTCTCTCTGCTTCCAAATAAGCCTTATGATTCTTCTATTGGGCCCACCCAGATAATCCAAAATAGTCTTTCTATTTTAAACTTACCTGACTAGAAGTCTCAATTTCTCTTTGCTCTGTAACCTAACATTTTCACAAGCACTGGGAATTATAGCATGAACATCTCAGTGTTACAGGGATATATTATCTTGCCAAGCTCATGATTGTTAGAAATCAATCCAGAAATTCCGCTTTTAGGGATGACCTAAGAAAACAGTGAATTAACATGTATGCATTGAAATGTCTTGCCCACTTACTTATAATAGCAATATTTGTTAAATGTCCACAGAAAAAGAGGTATTCAAACAAATTATGCTTCATCCATATGATGGAAAATTCTGTGGCCAGATCTGTGCTGATATGATTGGTGTCAAAAAGATGTCAAGGGAGAAACACAGCTCGAATGGCATTTGTGTGGCCGCATTCACTCAATAGCAAGCCCACGTGCTCAGTGTGGTGTGTGCACGCGCATATCAATTTCCAGCGGTCACTTCCCAATATGGGAAGTTGGGTATGTGAGAGATTTTCACCAGACAGTGGCAGTTTTTAGGATGATTGTGTATTATCACTGGTAGGTGCCTCTACACACTTTTCTATCTACTTGGTATTTAAACAATGTGGTCTAAAAGTAAAACAGAGCACATGTCCAAGGACATTGCGTGTCTGCATTCAGAAATTATGTAGACATCTTTGGGTTTTGCCTCCTCAATTATCTGACTCTACTTGTTTTTTTTTATAATCTTCCAAATGCTGTTTTCATGAACCTGCCCAGGGTGTCATTCTGAGATTTGGAGTTCATTTCTTATCTCTCAGCTTTGAAGATAATTATGGGTCCCGAGCGAGATGAATTAACAGTTTGAACTCTAGAGGTCTCCCAACAGAAAATGTCCATGATGCCAGCAAGCATAACAAAGTAAGGACCTACTGTGTGTTGGCTGTGGTGCATGGCAGGCGCTGAGCTGGGGAGTGCCTTTGCAAAGGAGACATGAACTGAGGAATTGCTACACGTCGAGGAAGGCAACTGGAGATCGCCAGGCTTGGGGAAAGATGGCCGCCTGTGGGGGTCCTTCTGTGCGTGGCTTGGGGACAGTTCTTGTGCTCCTATCTTCAACTGTCTCACTGCCGCATGAGTTAGTTTGGATGCATTTCCCTTTGGGACAGTGTGAAAGCCTTACTTCAGATGATCACCACCTTCTCACGTCCATGTCTCAGCACTAGTGCTCCCTGTAGTGCTCCTAGATATTGTAAGGAATATCTAGGAACGTGATAGCATTAGAAAGTTTCAGCAGAGATCAGGGTAGAGTTAAGTCACACTGGGGGATTTGAGAGCTCTCAGGACAACCTCAGCGTCTGCCTCCAGGTCCCACTGCAGTGACCTGACACCTAGGCCGTGCCGCAGTGAGAATCTAAACAGAACGCAGCCCGGCTGCAGTGCTCACCGCCTGACCCATGTAGGCAGGGAAGCAAACCTCGATTATTTGTTTCCACTGAGCAAAGCACCCAGTTATTCTTATCCAGCCAGTGACTCCACGTAATTTCAGAGATCCTGCTGTAATCCTGCCCAAGAGAAGCGCCTCTGGGCCAGGGACCTGAGGTCAGTGCAGTGTCCTTCTCCACAGTTTCGCCCAGTTGCTGGCTCAGCCAGTGGTCTTGGTGGGCAGCAGATGCCCCACTCCAGCTCAGACCAGAGACAGCAACCCAGCCGTGCAGAGTACAAAAGCAAGCCCTACCTGCCCCGGCTCACCCAGGCTCACAGTGTACGCAGCACACTAAGTGCGGAAGGTCTATCCCTGCTTTAAAAAGCAAAACAGAACATAACAGAAAATTATGAAAGTGGAGACAGTGGCTGTGCTCTCAATCAAATGTACATGCACGCAAGAAGACAAAGGTGCCAAAGTCCGAGAAAATCACAGCCCCTCTCAAGGAAGCAAATGAAACTCCCGAAGCACGGGATGTCTCTGGGAAGACAGAAAAATTCACAGTGACCTCCTTGAAAATATTGTATGAATTACAAAAGTACACAGATAGAAAGTTAAAAACTGACAAACAACACATAAATAAAATGACATCGAAAAAGAAATAGGAACAATAAAGAAGACACTATGGGAATGAAGAACGTAATGCCTACAGCGGAAACTGCAACAGAAAGACCTGAAGCGCCTACTTGATCAAGCTAAAGAATCAGTGAGTTGAAAAAAAGACTTTGAAAGGTATACAGCCTGACGAACAAAGGGAAAAACAAAGAAAAAGAATGGAGAAGTCCAAGGGGAATTACAGGATACCAAGAGACCTGTCTATGCATAATAAGAATTCAAGCAGAAGAAATAAAAAAGGCCAACAACTTCCCTGATCTGGAGAAAGATACCAGCATCCGGGTAGAGAAGCACAGAAGTCTGCAAACAGCCACTTCAAAACAGAGTTCACAAACATGTATAATAATCAAACTATTAAAGAGAAAGGCTCTAACAGCAGCCATAGATAAGAAACACATCGCATTCAAAGGAGATCCGACAGGGCTGCCAGCAAATTTCTCAGCAGAAACCCTGCAAGCCACTGGGATGATACTGCATGATACATTCCAAGTTCTGAAGGGGCAGCACCTACCAATGAAGAATACTTTACTCAGCAAAAGGAAGGAGAATGAAATCTTTACTTTCTACTCCCCCCAAAATTAAAGGTAAGTACATTTATCAGCAGTAGACCTGCCTTACAGTAATTGTGAAAAGAAGATCTCTTAAGTTAAAAGCAAAGGCCACTAAATAACATAACAGTTATGGAAACTGTATAGAACTCAGTGGTACAAGTAATGCAGAGCCATATTGGAAAACTCTAAGCTAGAAATGTTAGCGCAATGTTATCCTTAGTACAGAGTTAAAAGAGCTGTTAATAACAACTATAGCTAAAGTAAAATTTCAAAGGATACATATCCATTAAAATGACATAAATTCTAATTTCAAAGGCATAAAGTGGAGGCTATGGTAAATTTTTCAGAGTTGCATATAAGCTTGAAGTAGCCTGTTACAAGTACATGACACTCTACTTAAGCCCCATAGTAACCGGAAGGCAAAAGTCTAGATTAGATGCACAGAATACAAATATTAAATATCCAGAACATGCTGCCAAAGAAAAGTCATCAAACCACAAGAGAGCGGAAGATAGAAGCAAGAGACCTAGAAGACAACCCACCAGAAAATGATTAAGCAACGACAGTAGGAAGCACAGATCTATCAATAATCATCTTTAACGTAAGCGTACTAACTCTCTCCAGTGAAGACATGACTGACTGGAAGAGCAGCAAAAGGAATAATCCCAGCTACATGTTGTCCTCTGGAGACTGGCATCGCTATTAAGTTTTCACCCTTAGACAGAAACTGAACGAATGGGAAGCAAGCAGAGGCCAACAGGAGAGGACCCAGAGAAGTTACACTTAGTGAAGACAAAACAGATTTTATGTCAAAAAAAATAATAAATAAATAAAGAGAACAAGAATAAATTATACAATGTTAAGAACTAATTCACAAAAACAGTTAACAATGAGTGAGTGAATGAATATCTATTGGAAAAATTAGGAGCACCAGGGACACCTCAGCGGCATAGTGCCTGCCTGGCAAGTGTGAGGTTGTAAGTTTAATTCCAGTACCAAAAAATAACATAATATACAGTAGAAATTGAAGACTATCTTGAGAAAAGTGAAAATGGAAGCCAAATATACCAAATCACATTGGATGCCACAAAAGCAGTTCTAAGAGGAAAGCATGTAGCATTAAGTGTCTCAATCAAAGACTCAGAAAGAGTTCAAGTAATTTGATACTATACTCAAACAAAGAGAGGAAGGTGAGCCAACCAACTCCAATGTCAGCACAAAAACAAAAAGGAATTGGCAAAGATCAGTATGAAAAGAAGTAAAGACCAAGACAATGATAGACTGTGAAATAGAGTTGTTTTTTTTGCGTTTTTTTTTTTTGAAACATAAACAAAATTGACAAAGTTTTCACTAAAAATTTATCAAATCAGAAACCAAATGCAAGACAATAAATTAAATTCACAAAAGTATAAAAAATTCATAAGAGGCTACTATGAACAAATTTGGTAGCCTAGAAGATGCAGGTAAGTTCCTAGACACATATGACCTATCAAGATTGAATCATAACAGACCCAGAGCGCAGGCCCGGCGAGTGAGTAAGATGACCTGGGGCCCTCGGGATCCTGAACAGACCCAGAGTGCAGGCCCGGCGAGGAGATGACCTGGGGCCCTCCGGATCCTGAGTACACCAGGAGCGCAGGCCCACCGAGTCAGTGAGGCTACCAAGGCCGCGGGATCTGAATAGACCCAGAGAGCATGCCCGCCAGCGAGTGAGTGAGAGGACCAGCCCCCCGGGATCCTGAATAGACCCAGAGCGCACGCCCGCCAGCGAGTGAGTGAGAGGACCAGCCCCCCGGGATCCTGAATAGACCCAGAGCGCAGGCCCAGCAAGGAACCTTTCAGCAGAACTCCCTGCAGAGGCTAGAGGCAAGACACACCCAGCTGATTCAGGAGCAGAACATCTTGCCAGAGAGACACA
>NDGM010374529.1:0-12008 GCA_002564305.1 Octomys mimax | reverse complement strand
CTTCGCCAAGCTTGTTCCAAGTAGGTGCTTTAGACCACTGAGCCATCTCGCCAGCCCAGGATTCCACTTTTAAGTAGGCTTTAAAATCCATCTTAGTTCTGTCCTAGTCACAGACATAAATGTATACAGAATCTAGCTTGGACTTCTCCCCATCAAATGTCTACTCCAGCTCGTTCTGACCCTTGACACCTGTGACTGCTCCTGAATCCCAGTATTCGCTGTTACTCCAACATTGAGACCTTAATTGCTCATGTGTGCTGTTTAAGGAAACAGGATCGACCCTGAGCGTGGTGATGTATGCCTGTGATCCCTGCACTCTAGGAGCCTGCAGAAGGAAGACGGAAAGTGTGAGTGTGGCCTGGGCAATTTAGTGCCTTAAAAAGAAGCTGTATCAAAATGTTAAATTTCTAAAAGGGACTTGGAATGTAGAGCATACAATGGCCAGTAGCACAAACAAGCAAAGACTTGTGTTCAGTTCAAAAGTCTCCACAATATGTTCACTCTACTCTAAGCAGATGTAATTTCCCACAGGGCTAAAACCAGACAAGCCAACCTGCTGTTCTTCCCTGTTCCCCCAAAAAGCAGATCCTAAACCTGGGGTTTTCTTCACCTTGAATTCCAATAGTGCATTATTCAGATGAAAAGCCTCCTTATCCTTAAAGACTTGTATAAAATTTACACTAGTAGCATTATGTTCCTGCATAGAATCCTCATAGAAATGTACAAAAACTATATCCGGTACTGTATTAAGGTATTTCTTTTAGTCTCTACTCAATGGTGAACTGCCATATAGTCACCATCTTTCCATCCACTTTGTCTTAGTTACTGTCTCATCTCCAGGGCCAATACCTGACACCCATAGCTTAAAGAAACAGAAGTTTATTTCAGTTCATGTTTTCAATCTCTCCTTGGCTGGATCCAAGGCAGGACAGGCATATTGGAAGCCATTCCTGCAGTAAGCAGACCCCACCTCCCAACAGGAAGTCAGCTGTGTCACCCCATGACTTCCCGAAGGCCCCATCTGTGAGTGTGTGAAGCCACTGGAGACATTCTCCATCTAAGCCATGACTGTTTCAACAGCTAACACACAGTACTTCATAAGCACTTGCTGAATTGAATGCACTTAGCTGTTCCCAATTACTAAAGCTGAACACTTAAGTGACTGACATACTTCAAAAGCTTTTTAAAAATATTTCAAAGAAATCAATGTTTTTGTTTTTGCTTTAGTAAAATCATAGCTGTTTATAGGGGAACCTGGGGCTGCTTTGAAAATTCTAGATAAAAGTTTGTTTTCATGCAGTCAAGAATTTTGCTGTCCTAAAAGGCAGTTTATACCAAGGGCAATCACTGGGCCAGACCTTTATGCTGTGGACACTTGAGGAAGACTCATGTGCCATGAACAAGTGGTCACTAGAAGAAACAGACTTGGGATGGGATGGACATAATCTCTTCCAACCAGCTCAAACCAAAGTAAGTACATTTCTTATGAGTCACAGTATGAGAATCCCAGTGGAGTGCACCTTAAAAGGCACAGTGTGCCTGACACAGCTGCTGCGAGGCAGGACCAAAACAGTAATCCTTGTTTGACCTTTGGGGCCTTAAATCAATAACAGACCCAGACTACATGGAATAAACCACACTGCCTTCATATTCAGAATAATTTCCATATTTGTGTAGAAATAAATTTATGAATCATGTAATTTATGTATTTACTCAGACTACATATTCTTATAAACATTGATTTTTAGATATATAAACACAAATAATATACAGTAACTAAAATACATTGTATCATGCCTGACATATAGCTGGGAATCTTCACTGGGGTCCAATGGCCCACAGCCACTAGGCGAGGCTATCTTGTGTCTGTCTACCATCTAGCTCCCTGACCATTCATCTATCCATGCACCCATCCATCCCAGAGCCCTTCTCACGCAGTGCTGTAATAACAGCATGTTATACATATACACACACTATGAACACATTTTGTATCAGACATTATTCTGTGCTTTTTTTTCTACATGTCAAATCTTCCAGCAATTGCCTAGTGCAGTCACTGTTGATATCCTGTTTTACAGAGAAAGAAATCAAGGCTCAGACAGTTGAGTAACTGCCCATGTTCACAAGCTGATGGGACCCCAACTGGAATCTTGCATATTTCCTCTCAGGCTCTATGTACCTCACAATATTTTGATGCACCATAAGGGCAGGATTATGGTTTCTTGTGGAGCAGATGTTACCCAATTTCTGACAGGGACCTAAGGGGTTTACCTCAGAGGCAAAGGCCCAAATGTATGTACAAGAATCTGCTACGTCTTCATTCTAGTAATGAAGCTAGAACTCTTTTAGAAAACAATTAAGAAGTTAAATCTCAAGCACAGGACAAGTTGGTGAGGAGGCCCATGCACTGAGTAAAGATCTCTTCTGGGCCTAACAAACATGGTCGGAGCATTGCAGAAGCATATTTTGCACAAAAAGCCTCTAAAGGCACTGGTTTGCAAGGCAAGAATTATTTCACTCAACCTTAAGATGAAGAGAGTTTCGCTTCCTATAGAAATGCACAAAACCAAACATAACTGGGTAGGTGGTGACTCAGTACTGCATTTAGCATCAGGACAGACTGACATGAGGAAGACTTTGAGTAAACAGCCATTGGCTTCCTGGGGAGGAAAAGCCCCAAGACTCCCCTCTGCATAGTTCCACGGGAGGGCACCAGCTCTGGTCGTCCACAGGAAGGGCCGTTCACCTCGTGGCACTCACTGGGTTCACCACCTGAAGGCCACTTCCCGCCTCTTTATTTTCTGTTGAAACAACAATAGAAAAAGCCCAAGAAAATTTGTTCCAAACTCATGATATTAAGGAAGCCTTGCCAGAGGTAATGAAAGCCAGAGAAGCTGAGTAACAGTTGAATTTGGAATGAAATATTAGACATTACTTAGCTTTCCTTCCAAAGGGCTACCCTTCATAATTCCATAGCTCATGGGCTGATAAAGTTAAAATAACAAGTTGTGGTCATTGAAGCTTTTAAAGACTGCGCTTCAGCCTTCACCAGGTAAACAAACCACACACATGCACCTGTTCATATCCATATTACTTCTCCAAAATTCTTGCCAATGCCAACAGTCTGAATATGAAGAACACTCACAATGTATTCCTAGGCCTGGGCACCAAGAAAAAATATTTTGCTATGAACTCAGTTGTGATCTCTCTGTTACTGTTGGATATCTTGGTCCTAGTTCCATCGAGGATAAAATAAGTTACTATTTTCCCATGTTGATTCACCAAGCCTTCCTTGGAAGGCCTTGTGCTGTCCTTTTACTAATGGAATTCTTGTATCTTTCACAAGAAATTAATCCAGGCTCTTGGCCTCAAATCAATGGCCCATTCTAGTAGCAGGACCTAAATCACTTCTTTAAAATGTGCAAGGGAAATAAATGTGTGTTTTACCCCACCCTTATAAAATTCCAAATTTCTGGGCAACTCCAAATTTTAGCAGCTACAACAATACAAGAACAAATGCTGAGACAGATGTATTCCTGATTATTTTTCTGTGTTACAGTTTTCGTATGCAGACCCTTGTCTGTGAATTATATCCTAATTGTGAAAGGGCAAAAC
Organism: Octomys mimax; assembly: GCA_002564305.1. Lineage (NCBI taxonomy): Eukaryota > Metazoa > Chordata > Mammalia > Rodentia > Octodontidae > Octomys > Octomys mimax. The sequence continues at coordinate 8,393 of NDGM010374529.1, read as the reverse complement.
AAGAGTTTAAAGACAAAATCTGCTCCCCTGGAATTGAGGAAAATAATACCTCCATGCGTCTCCAAGGTGAAACTAACACACAGTTTTTTATCTTCAGACCTTATGATTAATATTCTCGATGAGGGTAGGGGCGCTCAAAAAATAACTTTATTTGCAAAGACATTTGGAAATTTAAAATAAGAAATTCAAATAAATAGAGGCAAGTGAAATTTAGAATTAAGTGAAGGAAGCTTACAAGTTTTATTTCATCTAAGTTTGAATCCCAAGGGAGAGAAAAGTATTGCAATGAATACTGCCAGAAATGCCTGGCCAAGAAAAAAAAAAGTATGAGCTCTCAGCTGATTGCAGTAATTTCCGTGGAGTTCTCTGTAGCAAGGCGAGGGCCCGCCCTGCTAGCTCCTAAAAAGCCGCAGAATTCTCACCTGGAAGAGCTGGCCTCCCCGCCTTACCTGCGCAGGTGTTCCCGTCGTAGGTCTCACAGACCCACTCGTGGCACTCGCACAGCGGCCCGAAGTACGTGCCTGGCTCGGTCACGTGGCAGATGCAGACGCCGCAGTCGCACCGGCCCCGGCCATGGCACAGGGCGGTGCCCGGGGGCTGCCCAGGTGCTCGGCAGCGGCGCTCGGACTCCGCCCGGGACAGCCTGCAGGGGGCGCCCGACCAGCTCCTGGTGGGCGAGAGAGACAGAGCCAGGCCAGGTCAGACGCCAGCGTTGCCCCTTCTGCAGCCCTTGTGTCCCCACTCCCGCCTGCAGAGGTTCAAGCCCACCGAGAGCAAACGCGAGGTCCGTGTCCTCTGGGAGTCACGCACTCCATGTAAGGCCTGAGCTTCCCCAGACCAGCAGGCACCATGCAAGCACCTAGGACGTGACCCGGACTTCCTCCAGGGGCAGAGGGGTCCAGCCTTGCGCCTCGAGGTTCCGGACCGAGTCTTAAATGCACGTGTAGATTAGACACAAATTAATACAAAGCACGACACTTGGCCCACTTCTCAGTTCTCTTTTTAAAAAAAAATTCCTTGGCATCTGATAATCAGGAGACAATTAGTTCATATTTTGTAAAGGGAAGATGTGTACAGCATATAGTAAGCGTTTAAATATATATATTATATATGTATATATATAGTCATAGGACAGCGCTTTTATTTTAATTTTCACTAAGCCGTCTTTATAAACTCCTCTAGAAAAGTTTAGCAGTGGGGATGCACCACCAATTCTCCTTCAGAGTGTAATAGAAAACGCAATACAGCCCGGACGATGAGGCTGGCAAGCAGAGACACTGCAGCAGTTGTCCGCCGGGAGGTCGTACGGGCACCTGTACGCGCACCCCTTAACTCGTGAGAGAAATTCCTCGGGGACGTGTTTGCAGAGGGAGACGTGATGATTTTGTGCACTGATTGCATTTTTCCAAAGGAAAAGCAGAAGAACAGAGAGGGAACAACTCCGGGTTGGACAAGAAGCACAGAAAGGCGAGCGGGCTGGAGAGCGCGTGCCCGGGGTCCAGCTGGGCGCCGGCTCTCAGCGGGGGACAGGCGTCGCCCGCTCTCGGGACAGGTCTGCCCTCCTGCACCGCCGCGTTGCAAACGGACTCACCTGAGAGAGGGCGAGAAGCTCTGCGGCGGCCCTGCCGACAGCCCGGCGACAAGCAGGGGCGGCAGCAACAGCCAGAAGTCCCCGAAGCCTGGGGGGCGCATGCTGGGCTCGGGCTCGGCAGAAGTGCGCGGTGGCCGGGCAGAGGGACCCGCGGCCGCGCTCAGGTTTCGGCTCCGCCCGCAGCCGCAAGGCTCGCGAAGCGCTCAGGGCGGGGTGCGTGTGCCAAGCCCGGAGCGCAGAGGCTGGGCAGGGGAGTAATTAGAAACAGTTGTACAAGCAGATGGTTTATTTTGACACTAAAAAATAAAGTCCTGTTCATGGATCTGAGAAAATCATTTCTTTCTCCAAGTACAGGCCCCAGAACTACTGACAAGAGAATATTTGGGTTGGCTGATAGTAAAGGGAGCAGTTAAAACTGTCCTACAGATGGTGAAGAGGAAGGGGGTGCTGGGAGCCCCTGAGGGCTGGGGCAGGAGTGACTCCCACAGGCGGGCTTTGAAGGAGATGCGCGGTCTGGGTGTGAGAGGTGGCAGATCAACCACGCAGGTCCTACAGCTTCTGCTGGGGTCTTCGTGCTTTGTTCTAAGTGTGGGCATTCCTTTCTGAAGTCTCTGTAAACTAATGCTATGCTTCCAGCTACTGGGGCCAGTCCCTTGTAACACCACGTTTTTTTCTTGAGTTGCACGGTTTAAATTGTAGTTGTTCCGGAGTCACCCCATCCACCCCATGTATCAAAGGTGGAGAAATAAAATACAATGTCTTTATCAGGAAACTTGCATGGGAAAAAAATTAATGTCACTTCTTATTTGTCTACTTATTCACCAGCTGCTTACAATAATTTGTTTTCTGTTGTGTTTGTTTTTTGGTGTGTGTGCATGTGTGTGTTACCAGGGATTGAACCCAGGGCTGCTGCACTGAGCTACATCCACACACACACACACACACACACACACGGACACATTTTTAATTTTCAGTTTTTACTAAAAGGCAGGCTCCAACAAAGTCACTACGTTCCCCAGGCTGTGCTAGAGATTTCAACCCTCCTGCCTCAGCCTCCCGGAGATCTGGATTGTACAAACATAGCCATAGGCCAACTACACATTGCTTTATCAGCTGCACAGCTTTCAGATGCCAGGCTCTGTACCAGAAGGCGGGGAAAAGAGAGGCAAGAAGAGGCATGCAGTGGGCTGTGACATGAAGCAAAACATCAAACAAAAACCCACAAACACAAAAAGACAAATACATGCAGAAAATACAGTTTCCACCTAGATCAAGGCACCTGCTGTCATCTAGGAAGGCAGCATTTGGGCTAAGGGACGAGAATTAAATTGAGTGATAATAGGAATCTGGTAGAAGACAGAAACCATTCTGATTTTACTTGCACTTCAGTGACAAAGACACGGAAAGTAAAGAGATCAACGAGCTTGCCTCCACTCACAGAGGGGCTTACTGGGAGATTTCAGTTGAAATCCAGCACATACACAGAGCCTACACCGCTACTCCTGTCACATGACCATGTAGGAGGTGTGGGGGGATCGCTGGGTGAAGAAACCATTCTTCATGCGCCCTAGGAAGAGCACTTTAGATGCAATGTTTCCTCACAAAATGGAGCCACCCAAGAAGCATGGTTCTGCAGCTTTTTAATCAGAGAGAATGAACTTCTCCCTGCCATCTCCATGAATGCATAAAGGACCAGACCACTCAACATTGCCTTAAGGTAAATGAAGGGCCTTTACTCACAGTGCTTTTGTGTTGCTACCCTGGGCTCCACCTGTACCGGTAGGGTTCGTGCAGGCATATTGCTACGTCCAGGTATGTGCACACTGGGAGGGGTCTTCAAGGAAGAGGACAGACCAGGGCCAGGTGCAGCGCCCTGGGAGTGGGGCTGAGGCTGTCAGAGCTGGGATTTGGGGGCTCTCTGGCTAAGAAGTAAGGACACAGACTGCGTTGGTTCAGGGTCGGTTCCTGGGTCCAGTGAACAACGCATCCTGTAGAGATCATTCTTTCTGAAGGAGATGCAAGAGTGAAAACGAGTGTTTCTAAAGTGGAGCCCACAGACCAGCAGCATCATTGCAGCCATGCCCTAGACCTTCTCAGCGATGGCACATGTCAGACCTGCCCCAGATCTCCTGAGTTGCAGGACACATTTAAATGTGATCTCAAGAAGTCTGCACACACATCACGATTAGCAAACCTTCCAAGCACAGGACCCAGGGTGCACGCTGAGAGGCCCTGAATGTAGGAGCGGTATTTCCCTGTCTAATCCTTCTAGTCACATTCCTCCTAGCCTAGTGTACTGCCATGAGAATGTAGCCTCCCCAGCCAACATCGAGAAACTTTGGTGACTCAGAAAACATGGGAGCAATAGAAGAGAAACACTAATCTCAACGTCTGCCCAGGAATCTGCAGTGAAAACATTGAGCTTTAGTAATGAGTCATGCGTTGTTTGGTTTTTCTCATATTTTCTGAGAAAAAAAAATCACTGTAAAGAGGAGCATTTCTTTCATGAGTTAAAATGCTTTTTTCGTATAGTATGCAGTGTAGTATCTGATGAGCAATATTATTTTTAAAAGTATGCAACTGTGAAGTAAAGATCATATATGACAGGTAGTGGAGAGAATTTAAATGTATAGGTCATCACATTACTGTGATTTAGAACCGATGTCTCATCAGTGGAAATAGTCATATTGTGGCAGACTTGGTGACTCGAGAGAAAGTCGTGGATGTACAGAAACTCTGTTGACATAAACGATTAGTTCTAAATATTATCAAGCCTTGAACTTTGATTTTCCTTTTAGAAGAGCTTTTACTCTTCTTCTGCCAAAGTATTCATTCCTTTGGAAATACTTGGTTTCTCCCCTTCCCTAGCGTGCTGTGTGGAGGGCCCGGAGTATCTCATCTCTCCAGACTGGGAGGACCCCGAGTCAGTGCGGAACAATGTGCGAGCTGGCTACTCAGGCCTGTGGACCCACACTCCAAGAAACCAAACACATCTTGGCCCTTGAATGCGGCCCTCAGTCCTCAGATCACAAAATTATAGAATTTCAAGATTCAAGAGATTTTTTAAGGAATGCTCACATCAAAATTAAATTTGATGCAGCATATAATATAACTGCCAAGGAACTAGGTAAGTAAGCTGAATGGGAAAACCAAGAGTGCAGGGAACACACTCTTTGCTGAGAGCTGTCCCCATGTCCTCCCTCTTTGGTTTCTCACAGCTGGGCCCTCTCTGGGACTCTCCTTGTGCATCAGGGAGCAGCTCCCTCTGGAGCTGGAGGTCAGCCCCCAAATCCGGTCCCTAGGCCCAACAGGGCTGGCGTGTAAAACCCTTCCTCCATGAAACTTGGAGGACCGGGCCACGTCACTGATGCGCTTCAGGAAAGAGCACAAGAAAGACCTCAGATCAGAAGAAAGATGCGTGAGGTGTGAGGCTGAGTGAGATTGCCTTTGACCTCAGGTCTCTGCCTGTGCTTCACCCACCTAGGGAAGTTCCTGCTTCTCATCTGCGGGATAAATTTAAAAGGCTCGAGAATGGGAAACCCTGGCTGCTGCAGAGGTCAGCATGACAGTAAACGGGGATTAAATGAACATGGACTATCTGAATAGTCACAGTCTGTTCTCTTTATCGGACTGGCTTGTATCAGGGAAATGAGTCTTCCTCCCCTGAGATGATTAGTTGAACTACTAGTTTTTAGAATTATAAGTATATGACCTGTGATCAATATATACAGTAAGTGTTGAAATTAACTTATTATGGTAAAAGACACACTGCCATTAATTCCCTTTGAAACACTACCCCTCAGTTGGCACACACGGACCCCACTGCTCTTGCCATTGCATGGAGCAAATCCTGAAAGCTGGGTGAGCGTCTTTATGGAGTGTTATAAAAAATGCAGTGAACGCTGCTGCCAAGTGCCATTCAGTAGAAATGTAGGCTGATAAAAACATTACAGTGTGTCATCACTCATGGTGAGCACCAGAGCTGGCGCTGCGTAACTGTGGCTCTTTCTTTCCACAAGTCAGAATGACCATGGAAGACAATATTTTTAAAATCAATTCAAGGTATCCAGGAAATCACAACAGTGCAGTTAGACACTGATGAAAAAGCACTTCCAGACCTGCTTCAGAAATTGACAAAAATAAAGGGTCCACTATGTTGGGAGCAAAAATAAATAACCATGATAGAAACCATGATATAACATGGTAAAAATTTAAACAATAGGTAAGATAAATTCATCAAAGCTTACATAAAGAAAAAAATTCACTTCTAGAGAACCAGGAACAAGATAATATGGGATGACATTAGCAGCAATGTTAGAGGATTTTTTTTTCAAAATTCTGAAAAATAATGATTTTCTTCACCTAATTCTCTTTACAGTTTACATATAACTAAAATTATTTTAAGACTGAGAGTGGAGATACATATCTACAGTCTCAGAACTCTGGCAGGCTGAAGGAAGATTACAAATTCTGACCCTGTCAGAGCAAATTAGTGACCTTGTTTTAAAAAAAAAAATTGAAAGGGCAGAGCAAAGGCTTAGTGCAAAGGCTCTGGTACTAAAGAAAATAATTTTTTTAAGAACTTCACCCAGTCCCCTTTTCAGGAAGCCAATAGAAGATCTAATTTACTATAACAGTGGTTAAAATCAAGGAAGTGAAGATATGTGTCAGGATCTGTTGGTCTCTTGATATGATCCATTGTACCCTAGGGAAAAATGGCAGCAGGAATGAGGAAAAGATAGGCAAGATGACAAGAGCTGGGTCAGGTGGTGGCCTGTTGCCTGATTGGCAAAACACCACCGCTACCACCACCACCACCCACACTCCCACACATCTCCACCTCCACGTAATAGCAGGGGCACTTATTTATACCTTTGCAAAGTTCATATCACATGACACATGGTTGCCTAGTGACTAATAAGCTGACATTAATCAGGAAGGATACTTTTCTTGGGACTGAGGTAGCTTGACTGCTTTAGGCATTCAAGCCTAGTTCTGCTATTACACATATGACTAATTTCTAGGTTTAGTGGCTCCCAACATATCTCTGTTTTTTTGTTTTGTTGTGTGATTGATGGGTGTTCCATTGCAGTTGGAGAAGCTGTGTTTGGAGAATGCTTTAGAAGACCTTTTCATTCTTGATGCTAGTCTAAAAATTTTTGGTACTTATATTTAGAAATGTAACCCTGTATAGTCCAATAGTCCAGTCTATAACAGTAGTGAGTAATCAGTGCAACTGGCAATTGTCAGAAGCTGTTAGTGATTTGAGCCTTTTACAGCTTAGCATATTATTATGGCATTATGTTTTACATCTCATGGTGACACTTTTCTGCTATTTGGTTAAGACCAAGTTAAAGTTACATCTACATAAACACAAATTTAATTTTTTACCAACAAGGTCAGTTAAACCTCCTTAGGGTTTATCTTGGAACTACGTATAGCACCTCCGTAGATCCTCTGTCAGTGTTAGCCACCTGGATGATTCACAGCCACTGCTTGACCAAGTTGCTTTCTGTGAAAGCATGAGAGATATTATTTTCTCCCTAGGTGACTCTCTTTAGGCACACTATGCTTTTTTGAATCACTCCTCTGTTGTCCCATAATCACTTTAATCGTAAAGTTAGGGACTAAATTCAGTTACAGGATGTCACAGCAGAGGTTCTCTTATGTTGTGAATCCTCATTGACCTCAGAATATTGACCAAAGTATTGGCTAACATCTAAGCCCATCTATCTCTCTAATCTTCAAACTGCAGTTTTTTAACATCCAGAAAAAAACAACTTAATTACATTGTCCTGTAATGGAGATAGTAAGCTAAACATTACTATCTATCTGAATATCAAACACTTTAGACATAAAATGGAACTGTTATTTTCTAACAACTATGGATATTCTGATATTTAATCCCTACAACAATTACATATTTATACACAGAAATTTAAAAATCATAATCATATGTAACATCACAGCATGAGAATTATGATGATATTTTGTGACATACTTAAAAATTTTCATGTTAACATAAGCCTTTTAACCAATCATTTCTATCTAATACATAAGAAACTCTTACCTAATTTGTTATTGTCTAATATAATATGTATTACATAAGATTTTTATTAAGGCAGGGGTCTGAATCTGAAAGAAAAGGCTTATCATAGTAAACAGTCTTTGCTTTACATTTTACAAGACCCATATGTCTAGAATCATGAATACATTTAATACACTATGAGATTAACAATAATGAATTACCTTACATATGTGAAAACCTTTGTTTCTTAGTTTTGTACCAAAAGCATCTTTTATGAGAAAACCTTATTGTAATTTTTTCTGAAACATTATCTTTTAATCAATGACCAAATTATTGGGAGTGTTTTCCAAGAGACTATGTGGATTACTGGGGGCTCTTTATTAATGATCAAAGGTTGGCCAACCTTCTATCCACCAATTGGAGTCTTGTCCAATAATCTCTATCCACTCTAATGAATTTCCTTAATCACCTTAAATTTTTTTGATGATATGTGAGTAAACTAATTTTGATATCACTTAGACCAGTTGGCAACTTAGGAAAAAGCATGCTTTTAATTCTTTATCCCAAAATTCAAATAAAAAGAGAAACAGCTATTCATGGAATGATATACAAACACATAAAGAAATATACAGAACACAGAAATATCTTTACAAAATCAAGACTGCATTCAAAAATATTCCTGGGAGAGCTTCCTGCTAGCCTGCGCGGGCAGGACCGCTCCCAGCCAAGGCGTAGCGTGGGCGGGACCCTCTCCCACCCCCTTCGGACACCCCC
>NDGM010374494.1:0-11334 GCA_002564305.1 Octomys mimax | reverse complement strand
AAGTCCCCACCCCATGACTGCATGAGGCTTTTGGGGGACAACTAGACACAAACCATAACAAGTATGAAGAAAAAAGGGGGCTGGAGGTATGGTGGATTACCTAATGGTTAACTTGTAACACCCACCTGAACTGGATCAGAGTGGTGCTGGGTGTTGAGGCCCACCTGAGGACTGTTGTCAGCAGTATAATTGAGAACTGGAGAGGAAGATAGTGCTGTTGACTCTCCTGGAGAAGCTTGTCGCACTGGCTTTCCAGGTATGAGTTCACCTGTTCTCATCATTGGGGGACCTTGGGTCCTCCTCGTCCCTGAGGATGGCCACAGTTCACTTTGGTGGAGCTCCGGGCCTTACTTTGAGCATCACTTCCTGGTGCAAGTGCAGATCCCTCAGCCTGCTGGCACAGGCATTCTAGATTCCATCATTGACCTGTAGGCCTTCCCAGTGCACCCCTGTGGAGGACAACCTGGGTGACTCTCCTTGAAAGAGGAGCAATCGTCTCCATTTTGGCTGAGCTTGACCCTCTTTCCATGTATTGATATGTTTTTGTTTTGTTTTGTTTTGTTTTTGTTTGTTTGTTTGTTTTTTTGTGAAACCCGGGACTGAACTCAGGACCTTACACTTGCCAGGGAAGTGCTTATTCCACTGAGTTATCTCCCCGGCCCTCCATGTATTGATATGTACAGAGCTGGCAAAGACTTCCTTATCCCTTCAGTTGGCGTTAAGCAACACATATCGGTCTCGCCAAGGTGCTGGTAGCAGTCTTTGAAGAAACAGGCATGTTTCCCCAGAACCTCCAACTTGCTGCTCCCTGTGTGAGCTAGGAGGAGGGGGAATGAAGAGCCAGTGTTCTACACTGTTCACTGGGATCAAGCCTTGAGGTAGAGATCATGACTGCCTGGGGTTTGAAAGATTACATGGCTGAGCTAAAGCTCAGACCCAAGACATTAGATGCTATCTCAACTGTGTAATGCAAACTACTCTTTCTGCATATCCTTCTCTGCGTATTGCAGAGGTGAGTATTGCAGAGGTGAGTGCAGGCTCCCACCTAGCCCAGCTCACGGTGCTCACCTACTTCCTGCCATTCTCACAGTCACTCATCCTCAAGCCACTCCTTTCTACGTGAATAAATAAAACCTGGGTTGGCCTTCGGTCAAGGGCTTCATTCCAGATAGATGGATGATCTTCATTCCAGATCATGGCTGAACTCAGCACCCCTGGGATCTCCATAACTACGAATATGCCTTAGTGTCTTTATTCTCTCCATAGGTTGCACTGGAAGTGGTAGATTGGAATTAACTCACTAGAGTTCCAGTAACTTCTCATGGGATTACAAATATAACATCCTGGGCCACAGTGAATACCAGGAAGGGCTCTCTGTACAGATCCTTAATACAGACTTGCACAAGACATTGTTATGGGCTCTTGGTCTCCAGCTGGACTCATGGGAGGCATTACCATGGACTCTAGGTCTTTGGCTGGACTCATGCTGGACCTTGCTGTGGGATCCAGGGCCTCAGTGGGTCTCTAGAGTGTGGCCAGGTCTCCTGCACACACTCTTTTACGTTCAACTCTTTGGGTGAATATTATAAAAATAATCCTATAAATTATGTGTCCTGAATTAAATTGTTTTGCTTTTAAACCCTGACTACAACAGGAGAGGAGGAGAGGAAAAAGAAAATAGGCCGCGGCCACCTGCATACCAAGCTAGAAACAACAGCCTCAGGTTTTCCTAAAGCCAGCCCAAGGCCTCACAGTGTTTTCCTTTCATCTGCATGTATTCAGCAAGCATCTACTGTATGCCAAGCACTGTGTTAGACTAGGGATGCAGGAGGAAACAGGCACAAAACCCCTGGCTTGTGCAATTCGTATGCTAGTGGGGGAAGAGATAACTAAAGGTACACATGCTGTTTCGATAAATTGTATGGTACATTAGAAGACCATGAGCATCATTTAAAACTGGACTGAGAGCCAGTGTGGTGACACAAGTCTATAATCCCAGCACTTTGGGAGCTGAGGCAGGAAGATTACAAGTTGGAGCCCAGCCTGGGAAACTTAATGACTTACTGAGACCCACCTCAAGAATAAATAAATAAATAAATAAAGTTGTTGCTCATCGTGAAGGTCCTGGGTTCAACCTCCGGTACAGGAGGAAAACATCCTACCCAGAGAGGGTCAAGACAGAAAGCCCAAGGAGAATTAGGATCATCAAGCAGCTCTCATGAAAAGCAGAGCAGGAACCCAGTAGGGCTGGAGTCCTGGGGAGTCTCAGTGGTTCCTAGGATGGGAGGCGTATATCCCTCCCTCTCTCTTCTCTGCACATGTGTGGCAGGCGAGGAAGCTGGCGTGTTGCTGATGCAAAGTCGTGCCTTCGCATCTCACATCCCGGGGGCTTTCACCAAATCCAGAAGGAATCCAGGCAGCCCACGAGATCCCAAGGCCACCCCCAGACAGATGTCTCTGCTTTTTTGCCCATGACTCCGTAAGGTTGATACCAGGCCCAGCAACTCCTCCTGCCCCCTCCCTCCCCCTCCCAAGCTGAATAATTTAGGTGCTATTCTAAGTTAAAACCAAATAAAGCAATTTAGAATGACTAATTCTTGGTGAAATTTATGCTCCCCAAATGTCTTGCTGGTAACAATTCTGGAAGCCATTTATCCCTTTAATTTCAGCTGCATCACTTCTGGAAGAAGCTCCCAGCCTGGTGGCCTGGTTTCCAGCCCTGGAAGCAGGGCGACCACCTAGAAGCCTCTTTCTCCTTCACTATGTTTATCCTGGGGCAGGGCTGACACACCTCCCAGGAGAGACATCCAGATCTGCAGACTATGGGGCCAGATACGAGGCCACTTGAACACTTTGTGTTACAGAGGCTGGAAGAGAGCACTGGGTCAGGACAGGCAAGGACCACTTCCCAGAGAAAATATGACCTATGTAGATCCCTAAGAACTAGTGACCTTGGGCCAGTGACAAGAATCAGCAGGGAATACACAAATGGAGACACATTACCTCCCTGAAAGACCCAGACAGAGGAGGATGGAGCAGGCATGGGGGCGGGGCATTCCTTGCCAAGAGGGCATCAGGTAGGGAAGAGCAGGGAAAAGACCTGAGGTCCAGCATTCTTTGTGTACTCAGACAGCAAGAGACCCGAAGCAGGGAGGGGCAAGGCCTAGGTTCAAGCATAGCGCCCGGCATGTAGTCTGAGCCTTAAGGAGGGTAGCTGAATGAAAGTAGGGTTAGACCTCTGTGGGGGTGGATGGCCTCAGCGGCTTGTAGTGTGAAGAGGCTATGCTATGGAGCTGACTCTATGTCCTTCTTCAGTGCCATGAGCATTGAGATAGCGCTTAGACTCCCTTCATCTTGCTAGATCCCCCTTGAGACCACTGGGGGCTGGGATCAGGAACCTGGGGCAGACGCTTCTGGAAGATGTGAGCCACCTGGGAGCTGGAATAAATGTTTCAAGGTGGAAGTGGAGTGTTCTGGGGTGGAAGTGGACAGTCCTGAGAATTGGAGATGAAAACCAAGGGTCCCAGGAATGGGGATGAGATTTACTTCCTCTTACTCAGCAGTGGAACTAGAGGAGGCACTAGAGGTAGGGAAAGGGGTTCTGGGGGTCCTGTCATGTCCAGCATCAGGCTCTGAGGTAGAACAAGGCCAACCCTCCAGGTGTGGGAGGAGCCATGTGTGGATGAGAACCTTAGAAGACTTCACCAGGCAGGCATTCACTGCTCTCCCAGAGGAACTGGGTCCCAGAGCCACACAAAGAGGGAGGCCTTAACCCTTGAGGGCTACCTTAGTACAGAGCAAGTGCTGACCACTAATTGTATGCTAGGTATATACACGTGGACCTCCTCGTTCATTCTCACCACAGCCTTGGTGGTAGGCAATATATCTTCAATTTACAGGTGCAGAAGGGACTCAGGAAGGGTGTGTGACAGGCCAAAGGTCATGCAACATTTGCCTGAGTTGCAATTGCCACCCAGTTTTATCTGAATCCTAGCTATTCTACCAACCCACATAGTATGACATCATTCCTGAGTCCCAGTGTGAAGAATTCAAAGTCTTGGGACAGGGCTGACGCACCTCCCAGGAGAGACATCCACATCCATAGACTATGGGGCCAGATACAAGGTCACTCGAAGGTGAAGAATGCCCTGATGGAAGGAAACATTCGAATTTCACTGTGAAGGGATAACTCCCCAGGTTCAGAGTTTGAAGGGACCTGTGAGCACTTCTTACTGTCAGATTTCCCAGAATGAACCAAAGCTAGTAAATTTGTTGTATTTTAAGTGACTTCCCAAGCATCCCAATAAGGGCCTCTGATTTACAGCTAAGGTGCTATTTTAAACTCGTTACAATGGATAAAAATCAGTCCTGCAAATGCACCTCCAGAGAAACTATATTAAAGGAAGAAAAGAAGTGGTGAGATTAGATATTGCATTAAAAGATAGAATGATGGATTAAGACCCAAATCGTAAATTTAGTGTGACTTACTAGAGAAAGTTGGGGGGGGGGCAGTAAATCCAAAGTGACAACCGGTGTTCGGTGTTCCAGTATTTGTCACTTTTATTACGCTTTGTTCTGAAGTTGTACATAGGTCATTATTTAAAGAAAAAAAAAAAACAATACTCAATAAAGCTTACAAGTGAAAACTCTTTGAGCTAAGGATACAAGCTAAAACCCTAAATCCAAGCCAGGGTGTCAGATTGCAGAATGCTACATAATGAAACTTTCTTCCTGTTATGTCCATAAAACATTCCAGAGGCAGAACATGTGGGAAGAACCCTTGGAAGATTCTGGCCCCTTCCAAGGAAGCCAGGAGAAAGTGGTTCTGCATCTGTGCCAGGCAGAGCCCGGCCACCACTCATCACTCATCACAGCGCAGCATCTGACCTCCCCCATCACTCCTTCAAGGGGCTTCTCGGAGCAGAGACGGCAACTGGAGGATGCTGCATCTCCTTGGCCTGGAGGGATCAGCAGTCCTCATCCTGATCAGACATTCTGGAGTAGCATGGATCACTACTCCCAATTCATGCCTCTTTGTAACTACAAGGGGTGAGCAAAATACATAATATTTAAATTTACTAGAACTTATTCAGTAAAGGACACATTGCCATCAATTCCCCTCAAAATACCCCACCCTCTTGCTTCAGACATATGTATTCCATTGAGCTGGCCAGTTTCTGAAGTAGTTCTGGAAGTCCTCTTTTGTGAGTAACTTTAAACCATGTGATCAAACCCAACCCATACTGTGGAACCAGATCCAGCAGAGCTGGGCTGAGTCCAGAAATACCCCAGCTGCCCAGAAGAATGATGCACAAGGAAGACAAATGTGTGTGGCTGTCAGTCACTGGGATTTCTAGGCAGCTTGTTATGCAGCAGGACTGCAGCAAACTAGCTGTAGTTCTGGGGCCCACCATAGTGGCCTCATGGGGTTTAGGCTAGAAATACTGAAAGAAGGGAGGAAGGGAGAGATAGCTGGATGCACGCATGACAGATGGGTAGACTTACCCAGCCCCGCCCCAGCAGTAGGTGGTTTGAAGGAAACTATTTTCTCAGGATTGGGTCTCTTGTGTGGGGGCTAGTAGGGTGCTGACTCCCACCTTTCCTGGACCTAGAAGTAGAAAGTTAGACCATTGGGGGCATGCCCCTGAAGGGGTATTATGCATTAGATCTAAAATGTTCCCCAAAAGTGTCACATTTGGAGGCCAACCCTGGTTGGAAGGAGCAAGTCCCTGGTGAAGTGACCTGGGAAGGCATGTATTGTTCTAGGCTGTTTGCTTCTCTCTTTGCTTCCATGCTACCAGTGTGAATGGCTGTCCTCTTCCATGCTCTCCCACCAACTTATTTTCACCTTGGACCAACCAACCATAGACTGAACCCACTAAAACTGTGAACCAAAGTAAACCTCTCCTGCTTTAAGTTGCAGGTGTAGGTGTTTTGTTCCAGTAATGGGAAAATGACTAACACAAAGGAATTCCTTTGTGCTTCTTCTTATTTTCTTCTTCCTTCCTTCGTTTTGTTCTTCGTAGTCTCTACATAGTGAGCAAATCTCTTCCACCACATGTTCCTGCTATGATGCCCAGTCAAGAGTGCCAACTTACCATGGCCTGAAGCATCTGAAACGAAGATCCAGAATCATCCTTTCTTGCTTAAAAGTTGACTGTCTCAGGTGATGTGTGACAGTGGCAGAAAGCTGACAAATGCAAGCTGCTTTTCACCCCTCCCTCTGGTGGACCTGACTGTCCACTGAAGGACATTACAAAATGATGGTCTGTATCAGTCTACCTGTGAGGATCCCCACCCTACCTCCCAAAACAGGCCTTTTTCATACATCACTGACATGTGTATGATGGTTCGACCCTTTTATGAGAGAAATTTGATTCTGTCTAACAAAAGTACATGCATTTATCCAAGCTTAGCAACCCCACACCCAGGAATCCACTCCAAAAACACACTCCCAGCAATACTGAGTGAATCCATGGAAGCACGTGCCTGGAATCCCAACATTCTGGGAGTCAGTGTTTGGGATCTGGTATTTCACTGACTATGCCTTTTATATAGTTTTCACTTTTTTTTATCAGAAACTAACTCCACAAGGTCGGAGAGGGAGAATGCCTAACAATAATTATGAAAATACATGATCTAGGTGTGTTAGAACATACCTATAATCTCAGCACTCTGAAAGGCTAAGGCAGGAAGATCATGAGTTGAAACCCATTGTGGGCAGCTCAGAAACACCACATCTCAAAATAAAAAGTGAAAAAGGCCTCTGTGTGAAGGGCTTGCATTCAATCCTCAGTCCTGAAATAAATAAATAAATCTATTAAATTGATACCATTACCATATAAAAGAGAATTTTTTTAAAAAATAGACATTCAAGGGGCTGGGGAGATAGCTCAATTGAATAAGCGCTTGTCTGGCAAGCATAAGGGCCTGAGTTCAATCCCCAGCTCCACAAAAAATAAAAATAAAAAATAGATATTAAAAAATTTAAGAAACAGATTCTCCTCTAGTTTCTTTGATTGGGAAGCCTAGTCCATAATAAGCATTCAATAAATTCTCTGAATGAGTGAGTGAATGGATGAATGAATAAATGAATGGCCCCAATACAGGAGTATACTATCCCCTCAACTCAAATCTCTTCTCAGGTCACAAATTATACAATTTCCTTTCTGCTAAATTGAACTTCACAGCTGGATAATTTCACAGCTGGTATAGTGGTGCACACCTATAACACCAATGCTCTGGGAAGCTGAGGCAGGAAGATTGGAAACTCAAGCCTAGCCTGTACAACTTAGCAAGATCCTGTCTCAAAATAAAGAATAAAAAAAGGGCTGGGAGTGTAGCTAATACATTTTCCCTTGGTGTGCAATTTTTCCTGGAGTGGTATATTGTAGGTGTTCAGTAAATAAATTTCAAATGAGTGGATGAATCCCTACCTGTCAATGAACTCAAGGAGATACAGAGAGTGAGCATTTTTGCCCCAAAAAATAGCTTGAGTTCTCTGGGCATAGTGGTACATCCACATGGCTAACACTACAATCTCAGCACTCTGGGAAGCTGAGATAGGAAGATTGTAGGTTTAAGCTCAGTCTGGGCAACTTAGTGATGCAGTGAAACCCTATCTCAAAAAAGGAATGGGGACAATCCTAAAATTCATTTGGAACCAGGTGAGACCTAGAATAGCAAAGGCAATTCTGGGCAACAAAGGTAAGGCAGGGAGCATCACAAGCCCTGACTTGAAATTATACTACAAAGCTATTATAATTAAAACAGCATGGTACTGGCAGGGAAAAAAAGACCCAAAAATCAATGAAACACATTATAATATGCAGAAACAACTCTAGAAATACTTAGCCACCTGATCTTTGACAAAGGTGTCAAAAACATTCACAGGCAGAAATATAACCTTTTTAATAAATAGTACTAGAAAAACTGGCTTTCCACACGATGAAGATTAAAACTAGATCCATATCTTTCACCATGCACTAAACTAAAGCCGAAATGGGTCAAAGATCTAAATATTAAGACACAAACACTAAATGCCCTGGAAAATAGAATAGGTAGAACTCTTGAAAATATTGGTGTAGGCAAAGACTTTATGAATAAAATCCCAAGTGCACCAGAACTATCATAAAGAATCAACAACTGGATCTCATCTTATTAAAAAGCTTTTGCACAGCAAGGGAAACCACCAACAGAATGAAGAGACACCCCATAATGTGGGGGGAAAAATTGCCAGGTGTTCCTCAGACAAAGGATTACTATCTAGAGATATAAAGAACTCAAAAAAAAAAAAAAAATCAGATCCTCAAACTTAAAGACCCAATACAAAAATGGACATCTGAAATAAATAGACACTTCTCAGATGAAGAAGTAGAAATGGCAAATAAATATATGAAAAAAATGTTCAACATCATTGGTCATTCAAGAAATGCAAATTAAAACAATACTGAGATTCCACCTCACTCCAGAAGAAATGGCCATTAATCAAGAACTCAACCAATAACAAATGCTGGACAGGTTGTGAAGGAAAAAGAACCATTCTCCACTGTTGGTAAGAGTACAGGCTAGTACAACCACTGCAAAACCAGTGTGAGATTTCCTTTAATTAAAAAAAAAAAAAACCTAAAACTAGAGATTCTATTCAATCCAGCTATTCCTCTTCTTGATATCTTCCCAAAAGAATGAAAAGCATCCTACCACAGTGATGTATGCACACTCATGTTTGTAATAGCTCAATTTTGGAAACAGTCCAAATGCCCATCACCTGATAAATGGATAAAGAAGATGGGTTTTTTTATATAATGGAATATTGTTCTTCCAAAAGAAGTATAGACTTCAGACACTTCTAGCTAAATGGACGCGCCTTGAGACTATACACTTAAGTGACATAAATCAGACACACACGTATAAATACTGCTTTGGTTCTCTGGTGTGAGAAAACAAAAATGTAAAGAAGGATTAAAATGTATAATAGATACTGTAAAATAGGAAGCAAATGTTCAAGTCGGGAGAGAAACAGAAAAGGGAAAGGGGAAAGGAAAGAAAAAATGATGAGAAAAGAAGGAAAAGTGAAAACAAAGCATTTGTAAATAAGGGGAAGATGGGTTGAAAGGAGGATAGGAGAATGGGGGGGACTAGAAGAATCAAGTTGTCATGTACATGTACCAATTTCCTATGAACAATGATCATCATGTGTATCTATAATGTATCAATAAACTTAATAAAAAGGGCTGGGGATGTAGCTTAGTGCAAAGGCCCTAGGTTCAATCTCCAAAACTGAAAATTCAGGAGTTGTGCAAAAAGCAGGTATTCCAATCCGGCCCACAGTGGAGTAAGAAGCTCAGCATCTCTGAGGAGAAATGCAGCATAACTGGCGCCCTCTGCCTATGAACCTGGATTAGACAAAGACATTGCAGGCAAGCAGCAGGACTGCTCTGAAGCATAATTACTGATACACGTGAGGCACTAATATCTGTGCCTGGGACGTTGTCTCAGCTACTCTTCTCTCGTTGCTGGAACAAATACCTGACAGCCAAAATGAAGGAAGAAAAGGCTTATTTAGCTCACAGCTAGTGGAGGTTTCAGTCCATACTGAAGGCGCGTCCATGAGCCGGCTCCAAGGCAGAGTGGCTCATGACAGAGGGCAGCAGTTCACGGTGTTGGAAAACAGCAAGAATGGGAAGGGAGAAGCAGCAGCTTTGGCAGCTAGCCAGCCTCTCTTTACACTGTAATGCAAATCACCTGCCCCAGGGTGGGTGCAGAACCCACACCCACAATAATCAATCACAAACTCCAGAAGCCACAGCATGGAGGACACCTAACACAAACCAAAACAGACATAGCAAGGGTGGGATTGGGATTATTATTACTATTATTATTGATTTTATTGTTATTTACTGAAGCATGGGCTTCACTCTCACAAATCCCATTGCATCAATGCCACCCCAGGGGTCAGCTATCTGTCATTTTCATCCCACCTTTGATTACAACTGCTTACATAGCTCACCAGGTCCCTGGTCCTAAGAGACAGGTCTAGCACTATGTTATCCAGGCTTGGCAGAAGCACAAACCACTTAGAAAAAGAGATAAAACCAAAGAGAAAAACTATTGATGCCACAAGGACAAAGATGATCTCATTTTTAAATGCCAGTAGCCTTGACACTGCATCAGTGATGGGATCGTAAAAGTTGCAGCCCTCCAGAGCCACCTCGTAATGCTCCTGATAGCAGGGAGGTGCTCCAACAGGACGCCAGGGAGCAGACATGCGCAGAGCCAACAGAGGTCAGAGGCTTAAGGAATTAGTGTTTGTCAGTACCTCATGCTTGTAATCCCAGCACTCTGAGAGGCTGAGGCAAGAGGAGTGCAAGTTGGAACCCAGCCTGGACCCTTTAGTGACTTAATATGAGATCCTTTCTCAAAACTTAAAAATAAGAAAGGACTGGGTAATACAGCCCATGCAAAGGCTCTGAGTTTGACCCCAGTACTGTCAAAAAGAAAAGAGAAGAGGGAAGAAAAGAAAAGAATCGAATCACAGGGAAGCTAGCATTTCTCTAAGGTCTTCCAGGGCTGTGCTGGATGAGGGGTACTTCAAGGCAAGGTCAAGGTCCCCTTTTAGCCCAAGTAGCAACAGTAACACTCAGGCTATTTTTGCAGAGGACATGCCACCCCTCATCTGTCCGGGTCAGGCCCAGAGAGTGGGTGTGGTGGCTCCACAGCTCAGCCAGGTTAGAGAAGCTCAGCACCTCCCCCTTTCCATGCATGAGTACTGAGCAATATTTGCAAAGGGCTGCTGCAGCCTGAGGCAGCCCTGCAGGGAGGGTAGATACCCAGGCTACTGTCTCAGTTCAAGGTCCAGCGGTTCTGCCTGCTGCCAAATGAAATAACACATTTGTGTATGAAAAGAAGAGGATCAGGACAAAGGACCAGGAACAACGCGTGTGTGTCCCACGCACAGTGGCCTTGGTGATGCTTGACATTTCTGGGAAATGAATGGAGCGCAAAACTCAACAATTCAAAGCCTTGTGCCAAACAACTGATGCGCATAGAAGGGGTGGGAGAAGCAACAGTGAAGATGAAGCGTATCCTGAAATAGCCATCCACGGCTGCTGCTGTCCCCAGAAGCTGAGGGAGTCATCACCAAGGGGGTTTGGTGAACACAGGGAAAAAAGATAGGAATGAAGTTCCAGTTGAGGGAGAGAATACGGGATGTAGGCAATAGGGTGGGAGGGGGAGCTGTTGGTAGATTTCTTCCCCCAGTACTGGGGACTG
Organism: Octomys mimax; assembly: GCA_002564305.1. Classification (NCBI taxonomy): domain Eukaryota; kingdom Metazoa; phylum Chordata; class Mammalia; order Rodentia; family Octodontidae; genus Octomys; species Octomys mimax. Next base: position 63 of record NDGM010374494.1, on the reverse strand, counting down.
AACCCAGGGGCGGCTTCACACTGAGCTACATTCAAACCCTTTTTTATTTTTTATTTGGACACT
>NDGM010374028.1:0-12200 GCA_002564305.1 Octomys mimax | reverse complement strand
TTATACTTTTCTGCTGGATGATTAAGACCAAGATAAAACAAGATCTATATAACAAGAAATGTATCTTTTGTGTCTGATAAGGCCAGTCAAGTCCCTCCTCTTTACCATCACTGTTTACTTCCATGTCATGTTCAAGATGTGACTTATCTACAATCTCCTTGTCTCGTTTCTGTCTGTTTCAGCCATAGACATGCTCTACAGTCCACACACCTAAGATAGAACTGGCCCCGACCGCAGGGCACGCACACAGCCTGCAGCCTCCATGTGTGTTTAAACCTTGATTCTTTACCTGCTACCACGTACTCTGAGCAATCACTTCACTTCAGTGTCTTTATTTCAAAAACTGAATAAACCACCTTATGAGAAGGAAAGACAATGATTATTGTGAATTTATTAGTATGTCTGGAATGAGGGAATAAACTGGTTTTTAAAATTAGCCATTCTTTCCCCTTGGCAGCAAAAGAAAAGGTTTAGCCAGCTATTACCTTCAATTCTTCACAACTTCCATGATGTATAAAAGGAATACATTCCTAGGGTTTCACGATATAGAGACAACAAAGGAGGAAGTAAAGAGAAGTGCTGGAAGGGTGTTGATGCTGTCTAGAAACCTGAAGTGCGGAAAGCGCTGTGTGTAGAAGGTCAGTGGATGGAAGGCAAAGAGAGTTTAAGGAATTTGTTTTAAAAACAGAGAAAAGTTATATCAAAATTAATTCTGACATAGAAACCAACTTGAATGAGATCTCAATGGCAAAATTGGACAATTTGAATAACAAAACAAATAGTGTTAATATTAGATTTAATCCCCAAAATAAAACAAATATTCATGAGTCCATAGTGTAAGTGTAATTGAACAAATAAATAAATGATAGTGCTTGCCTTCAGCGATTACTGCTGCATCACAGAGAAATTTCAATTAATAAATGCAGAAGAAATGAGGAAAATTAATGTTAAAGTTAGTGGGAAATAATTTGAAAATAAATAGAATGTTTGTAGATGTTTACTAATTGCAACAGAAAAAAGAACAGTAAGTTAACACCTAAAAAATCGCAGTAAACATTGTCCTAGCCAACAGGACATTATTTTTTCTAATCTTTTAATATTATTATTTATTTATTTATTTGGTACAAGGTCTTGCTATGCAGCTCAGACTTGTAGTGATCCTTCTGTCTCAGTCTCCTCAGCACTGGGATTACAGGCATGCACCACCACATCCAGTTTTGGTGGCTGTTGTGCGATTGGGGTTCCCAGGCCCACACGGCATGCAGTACCAGGGATCAAACTAAGGTCTTCATGCTTGCCGGGCAGGTGCTTAGACCACTGAGCCAGCTCCCAAAAGTGACCCAACAGGTCATTATTAACCTTACATATAACATAACAAATTGACATCAGGTGTCTTGATATGATGCACTGAGAAAGGCCTATCACTTGTGTTGTATTTATGTTAAAAATGTAGTTCTTTGACTAATCACAAGAAAGTAGCAGAAAAGCCAAATTGAGGGGATTGCTACAAAATAATTTTCCATTGCTTTTCAAAGTTTCAAGGCTTTGAAAGACAAAGACCATGTAAATAACCCAGAGTCTAAGAAGACATAATTTAGGAATGGAGAATATCATGGTGGCTTGGATTCTGGGACAGAAAAACCAAACATTCTTGGAAAATTTAGTGAAATTCAAGAAATAAAGACTGAGATTTAGTCAACAGGATTGTACCAATAGTAACTTATTTTTGATAATTATACCATGCTATGTAAATTACTAACATTAGAAGGGGATGTGTAAAATGTAGATAGTTGCACAATTTTTACAAGTTTAAGTGAAATATTATTTCAAAGTAAAAATTTTCAGTAATTATTTTAGCTGAATAAAGTGTACTTGCACCATACTATTTTGATTTCATAATGAAATATGTGTTATTTACTTCAATGAAGCTAATAAATTTAAGATTTAGATTGGTCCCCTTCCTTGCTTTGGTTCTCCTAAAATCTGAAATTGAATTTGGAATTCTAATACAGATTTCCATCTCTGAGGGAAGAGAAAGGAAACTGGAATGTAAGTTAAAATAACAAACCCAGCTGGAGGGCCAAGTGTTGCATGGAGTGGCCGACGATCTTATTTACAGGTCAAAATAGACATGATGAAGTATAGTTTCCTGAAAGCCAGTACTCAAGAGACCCCATTTCACATAGGATCAAAGAAATTAGCCACTTAATGATAACACTGAAAGTAAGTAAGATAGCCAGAAGTGTTTCTGGGTGTCTCTGTAATATTTGAAAGAATAAGCAGGAAAGCCAGGAAAACAGCATTGGTGAGAATTGAGTGAAACTTCAACTAGAGCAAAGGGTAGACCTCCAGGGCCAGTGGAGAGGCTACCTTCTGAGCAATGGAGGAAATGCTACTCCAGTGTAAGAGGAACTTGTGATGTGGTAGGAATCCGAATGGGGGCTGGAGTAACGGAGCAAATGTTCAGCCTCTTCTGTAGAAATAGAGCCTCCGATGTTCTTGACCTGACACCAGAGGTGTGGGCAATCTGAGAGTGAGTCTTCACACCCACACAACATGATGAAAGATGCATGAAATCTGAGTGACTGGAAAGATTGTGCCCACAACAGAAGCCCAATACTTTTGGTTTGCTTATTCATTAGCAAACTATTCACCAAACTTGAGCATGCATCTTGCTTGTCCAGGAGTGTGTAGATCCCAAACCCCTTCAGTGAACGTAATCACCATGTGTGGCAAATAAGTACTAATGCAAGTCACTCATAAATAAATATAAAAAGTTGAAAGCATGTATAATAACAAAAATGACAGTGAGAACAGTACAAATACACACAGATACCATCTATAGAAATGTGTTATCAACAGTAGCCATTTTAGGGGCTTATTATTTGTTATTCATTTCCTTAAAATGTGCCTTTACTATTCCAATACTTGCTGATATTTAGATCGCTAGAATGAGGGATGAGAGCAGGGAAATTTGTGAAGAAACTAGAGGAGGAAAACAGTAGAATTGTGAGACTGCAAGAAGAAAGAAGAAGGCTATAACTAGGAAAATAGGAGAGAACAGTTGCAGCATATTATTAACTCTGAGACACTTTGGTCTAGATTGTGATTTATTTTTCTGCACTAGACAGAATACAAACTCCTTAAAGACAAGCATAAAGCCTGCGCCCTGAAGCAGACATGCAACCATTTAACACAAAAACACTGCTGATCGATCTAGAGGCTCACCTACTGTTGACCCTGAAGCAGACAAATTTGAAGTAAAATAGTGAACATGCTCTAAGAGGTTAAATTTTGCATCTTAAATGGTCTGTTCACAATAGTTACCTCTTGCATGTCAAGTACATGTGCCAGAAAATTGCGTTTCTCTTCTATAAGTTCCCCAATTTAAAAGAAAAGATTAGAACCATAAAGCTACCTTGGGTTGATTTGGATAAATGTGTTCCTTGAATCATTTAGTGCATAGATTGCACTTGAGCCCCCAATTGCCTTCTCCCCCTACTTTTCCTTCAGACTGAGATTTTGCATGTCAGATTTCAGCCCAGAGAGAGACTTCCTTCAGTGGCCAAGTTATAGATCCTGACAGGAGCCAGTTGCTTTAAAACTGCTGACAGATTCTTATTTCTGACATTGCTAGTGGGTACCATTAAAGATGCCAAATCAGTTTAAACGACAGCTTTCTAATAGCCCTATACTATGTGCAGTCTCTTCACCAAGCTCAAAGGCAAGTTATATGCATAGGGCTGTTTTCTGGTAAACAGAGCCCTTAACCAAGGAATGCGGTGCATGGTAATGGGAGAAAATGTTCCACATGCTCACTACTGGAACTGGAGCTGCCTGAGGTTCTACTGAATAATTCAGTCACTGGGGCTCTTGGCTGCGACTGTCCTCTGGCCGAAATAATGAGTGGAAAGTACTGGGGACTCACGTGCTGTAGATTTCCCCTAATGCTTCAGCCAACTCTCATACATTGTGGGCATAATGGCATTTGAACAGCCTTTGCAGCTTACTGAGACTCTGCTCTTAAGTGACTCAGATTTTCATGGTGTTGCTACTTATTTCTTTCCAAAGAAACCTGTGCTTAAGGACACAAACCATGCACCCTTTGCAGCTGCTTTCAGCAGCTAACAAGTGCACCTAGAACTTTTCAGGAGACCATTTGAAAAATACTCATTCTATGCATTGATAAGGAAGTGATTTCACCATGCTCTACTGTTATTTGCTCCAACTTCGTTCAAGTAATGTCTTAGTTACATTTATAGTGGCTGATGAAAGCAATACTAGACACTCGCAAGTTAAAGGAAGCAAGCTTTGGTTATTATCTTTTTTACTTTTTTAAAGAAAAAGTGGTAGTAGAAAAAACAGCATTAGAAATTATGCAATACAAATTATACAAAAATTTCACTAAAGAAAGCAGTAGGAATTCAACAATGGTTTCTGTACTGCATGATGTTATCTTCAGATTAGTTGCTTAGGTGACCAGAAATAAATGTGAAAGATTGGTTTAAAAAAACAAAACAATAACAAGAAAGTTATAAGAAAAAGAATTGAAATCATCATACCACAGTGATATATGTGCATGCATTCTTATAGTAGTGCAATTTGTCATAGCTAAAACTTGGAAACAACCCAAATGCCCATCAACTGAGAAATAGATTTTAAAAATATGGTATTTTTTTACACAAAGGAGTATTTATTCAGCTATAGAAAAAGATAAATAAATTCAAGGATTTTGTAGATAAATGGATGCAACTAGAAACGATATTGGTAAGTGAAATAAATCGGATCCACATATGCAAACATCATATTGTCTCACTAGTGTGAGAACCTGAAAGAGTAAATAAAATTAGAAAGGCACAATAAGTGCTGTGAAAAGGAAAGAATGTGTTCAATGGGAAAAAAAAAAAAACTGGGACGAGGAAAGGGAAGAGGAGGAGGAGAAGAAGAAGAGGAAGATGAAAAAGAAGAGGAGGAAGAGGAGGAAAACTTTATTTACCTCACAGTTTGTAGAGGCCTCCATCTGCAGCTGGCTGGCTCCAAGGCAATGCAGCATGGCAGAAGAGAAACAGTCCATGGCAGGGTAGTCAGGGAACAGCAGAAGCGAGCTTCCCTTTCCCCTTTATTGCATGCAGACTAAAGGCCCTTTAGGTCCTACCACCTACCCCCTGGATGGGCTTTCCCTTTATCCATAACCAGAACTCTGCTGAGCCAGTCACTGACCTCACTTGGTTGGCACACACAGCCTTTAGTCATGTTCAAACACACTAGATACAGCCATCTCTGCAAAGCCCTGCCTATGAGCACACAAAGCTTTAGGAAGACACCCAGATGCCAGCCACAGTAGCTTAACAAACTGGTTAAACACTAGGGTAATATGTAAAACTAGTTCATATAACACTAACTCTGGTTAATAGCTCACTTACTCTAAATAATATTTGACTCTGTGAAATTCCTGAACCCCTAAATCTGAATACTCTCTTAGGTTTATTTATGGGTATCAATAAAGTTACAAAAAAGGGCTGGGCAAATGGCTCAGCAGATTAAAACACTTGCTTAGGTAGATGCAGTGGCTGGTATTTAATCCCTGGTCTGCCGTGTTGGCCCCACTTTTGGGGCATGCTGAGAGGGTGATTGAGACTGGACATGGTGGTGGGCACCTGTAATTCCAGCACTTGGGAGGCTGAACACATGTGGATCACTATGAGTCCAATCTACATAGTGAGACCCCATAAACCCTGTATACCTTTACTAAAAAATAAAAAAATGAAGATAAAATAGCATAAATAAAGTTACAAAAAACACATAATAATGTCTCACTTCCTTCATTTTAGAAGTTATACATTTGAAAAACTACAAGTGTTTGTTAAAGTATGTGTACTATACCTGTTATTTTGTTTCTTCCAAAACCTTTAGTTGTGCTTTGCAAAGCTGATTTGACAAGTTTTATTTGATCAAGAGCATCTTGTCTGGGTATCACCTGGATATTAAGTAAATTCTTACACATATGCCTGTCAGGTTGTGACTTCCTTTTCACATCAAATAACACAGTACCAGGTTGACATTAGAGATAAAAGGATTAGCCAATCTGGATTAAGAAAGTTGTCCTGATCTGGGGACTACGCTGCAGGATAAATAAAATTTCACCACAACTCTTAACTAGGCAAGCTCAACCCTTAAGGAAAGCAGGGTGAAAGCTTCGTTAAAATACCGATTTTTCTTCATTTTATAGGTTTGCCAGTCTCTGCTGTCTCATGTTTGTTTGTTTGTTTTTTTTTTTCAAAATCAGGTAACTAGTAAAGATCAAAATTCATCTGTATCCAAAAGAAGAATTTGCTGTTTTTAAGAGGCTAAGATAGAATTTCAATGGAGAAGTTGACTTGCATGCTTCCTGAAACAAAAAGAGATGAACAGCACACGCAACTATTAGCAGGCATGTCCCAGCGGTGCATCAGGGGAGTGATGAGTTAAAAGAAGAGGCCCCTGGACATTAGGAGCTGATGAAGATTGTGCCAGCCACGTCACCCTACCAGTCTCTCAGACTGTTGTGGGCAACTCAAGATTCAAGCAAAGTCTTTCTCTGTAGGAGACATTGAAATAGCACTAAAATTTCAGATAGGACCCAAGATACTTCTGCACGGCAACAGTCTGAGAGAAAACAGACCCACAGATTCAAAATCAGGGAAAAACAGAAGACCTTGGACTTCAGAGATGGAGAAAGAGAGAAAAGCAACAACTCGGCTTTGTCAGGTGTCTGGCTATGGCTCGTTCTCCACAGTCTCATTCACTCTAGATTCTTAACTTCCTTTACTATAAATGGTGAGAGTAGAGCCATCTCGGACAGTCAGTGAGAGAACTTCATGAAACGAGGCTTCAGAAGCGCTGAGTGTGCTTAGGAATTCAGAAAGTTACATTCGCAGATATGATCAAGTGTCTCCAATGACACGGGTTCTGCCCCTCCTCTTCTACGAAACACACAGCTTTCTCTTTTTTTCTCTTTAACTTGATTTTACTCCATAAATCTCTCTTCCACCATCCCAACAGATGTGCTGTTTAATCAAACTAAACCTGTCTAATTCCACCGTATGTTATAAATCATTCCTAACTTGTCTAACATCCTATAACACATAATGGCTTCCCATAAGCTTTTCAAATGAGTAAATCCAAGACACTAATTGAAAATGAACTTGTACAGGAGAGCCTGTCTCTGCTACTTTTCAGAGCAGAAGATTGTAGGTCTCCTTAAAGTGAAAGCTCTTCATTTGCAGTACCTTAAAAATAGTACTGTGGGACAAAGAAGTGCACAGAGCCATGTTGAAAAGCTTGGGCTAGCGAGATGTCCTGATGCCTGGATGCAGAGTTCAGGCACCTGTAAAGTGAGCCAGGCCACTGGGCTAATTAGGACTGCTTGTGTATACACCAGGATATCATGACAAATTAACACGGAGCTCATTTTCCCTTACCCGTGCCCTTGGGGCCAAGTCTACCTTCAATAATAGCAAAGCAGTCTCACAAATTACCACAGAAGGTGTTCTCTCTATTGGGAGAAAATCTGACTTATATCTTTCTCTCCTTCCCTTTCCTGAAACCTAAAGGTATTTCATGAGCACTGGACCAGAAACAATACTGTTTTGTTTAATGAAGAATCCACAGCATTTGGGAATGCCATGAAGTATGCCTTGGCCAGGCAGCACAGCAAGAGCTGACACATACTTGTATCCAGAGACAGTGGTATGAATACAAATTATCTCAAAATCATTTCATTACATTAACACAATCATTAAAACTGAAACATGAAGAGCACATTCCTTATTTTCCAAAAACAACAATAAGCCAACAATTTCAAATAAAAGAAAAACATATGGAATTGTTGCTCTTAAGTCTATAAAAATTCTCCTTCATTCTTAATTGTATTTACTGATGGAGAGCATCAAACAGCCTCTTTGAACATTGATAGAGAATTAAAGGGAATGTTCCCTTAAAATTGGAATTCTAATGAGATTTTCTTAAAAATTCACTCATTTATCCTAGGTAAAATTCTTTTAAGTAAATGAACTAATTTTGGCAATTTTCTAATCTTATTATACCTTTTGTTAGGAGGCTGATTTATCAGATTACAATGCTTAATGCTGTATATCTTGTGAAACGTAGTCATCTAGGCCAAAGCAGTATCACTGCTTGACTCTCAAAATATGATATTTTCATTAGCTGCAGGATATTCATTCTTTTCCTTCTTCTCTGCAGGGCAATAAATAGAGAGGTCAGCCAACCAAATCACACAATATTGAAAAGGTCAATGAGACACAGTATATGACTATAATTTATAGAATATTGCTCACAAAATATTAAATCTCTTGACATCTTATTTATGTGAAAAGGAAATAATGAAAACATAAAGCAGTCTGGAATGGTCATATTATTGCTGTGATTATAGAGATAGTATTGAATGAAGCTTTCCTTTGCAGTTAAATAAGAACTAAGCAAGCAGTAAGGTCTATTTCATCAGTCAATAATGAACTTAAAGTTATACTTCCTTCTCTTTGATAAAAGGTTGTAAAATGAAGAAAAGAAATGAGAAGTGAAGAAAAGAGTCACAATGATCAAAACAAATGCTCAGAGCTGAAAACGCCATGTCTGAGAACAACTGCTTCAGGAAAGGCACGCGTTGTATGTCACCTGCCATATCTGTGATTTGGGATGAGAGAGACAGACAGGCCGGCAGACAGGCAGGCTAACAGAGAGTGACAGAGACAGAGACAGAGACTGGGACAGGGACAGGGGCAGAGATAGGGACAAGGAAAGGGACAGGGACAGGGATAGGGACAGAAACAGAGACGGGGACATGGGCAGAGACAGAGACAGAGACAGGGACAGGGACAGGGACAGGGCAGAGCGTCAAAGTCTATGGAGGTGTAAGACTTATGCGAGGGTTTCAGTCTTAAATATTCCCACTTGAGCTTTCTAACTGCTGATGTGACAGGGTTACCTGCAATGGTCATCTGCACTTAAGTAAACAGTATTTGTGGGAAGAACTCATAGAACTTCATAAACAGGAGATTATGGCTCGTGTTTTGTTAGTTGGTGAACAACTTTAAAGAGAGCTCTATTTAAAGTCCTTCACCACCTCTTTGTTTCTCAGAATTTTTACAAAAGTCCTAGAGATTCTGCTGTCTTCATTTAAGGTCGTTGCTTGCTAGATGTTGGGCAAGACGCTGTAGATAACAGGAAGAAGGCAGAGTCCCAGCTCACCATCTTCTCTTCTTTTCCTGATTTGCTCTTCTCTTGCAGCATTCAGACATCTCTACCTCCCTCTGTAATTCTTTGTGATCTTCTCTCGCTGGTCACTCCAGCACTGTCTCCTGCCCCATACCACCTCCATTACATCAGCTGTGGTTCCGAATCCCCTGAAGTCACTCCTAGGGGACTATGTAGAAAACTCCTTCTCACAGTCTAAACTTCTCAACTCCTGCCATGGTCCCATGTTCCCTTCTGAAATAAAAATCTTGTACAGCCTTAATGATCAGCAGTCCTTCCAACAAATACCATTTAGATTTCTTTACTTAAAGCAGAAGAAACAAAGTAATAAAAAACTTAAATATTATCACACTGATTTCAGGTAAAATAAGCAAGCTGTGTACATCCCGTCCTTAAACCTGTGGACATATACAGACCTCACCAACATGTGTGTCAGATTACCAAAAAAAGACAGAGGAATAAGGGAAATAAAGTAAAAGAGTAAAGGAAGGAAAATGACTGAAGGGAGTAAGGAGGCCAGGAAAATGAAGACAGTGAGAGAGAGAGGCAAAGAAGGTGAAATTTTCTGATGTGTTTTCTAATGGAGTTTTCTATGAGATTAGAAGATTGGTTTGACTCTGATTCATTATGAGGGTGGGCACTGTCCCTGGAAATTGTAATCAAAGGAGAGCTATACCTCGCATTTCCTATAAGACTCAAGTATGATTTTCCTAGAAAACTGTTCAGTTATTTAAGACAAAAGAAAGGGGAAGAAGAGGAATGTCAGGAAGAGGGGGAGTGACAGGAGGAGTGGAGGAAAAAGGGGAGAGGGAGAAGGGAAGAAAAAAAGAGGGCATCTGCTACGTTACCAGACACAGATGAGGGCTATCAGTTCTGTTAATTTGGACCATGTAGAGAACTTAAACAACTCAAATATTAATAGGGGCATAAGAGCACACAATGGATACTCAAGTTCATTTTGGTTTCCCACTTTTTTGTGTGAAAAGTGGCAGTTGACATTATTTAGTTTGTTCCTGAGTACCAGTATCTTAATATTCTCTGGTCAGTATGTTGAAAAGAGCAGAACAAGCCAACAAGAGAAGCAGGGAATTTACATTTAGGCAGGTACCGTGACTAGCCAATTAAAACATGTCCTTCAGTCTTAGCTATTTTGTGTACACTTTCTCTCCTTTGTCTTCTATATGTCAGAGATGTGCACCTGAAGTCACATAATCATGTATTATTAAAAAATAGGCGAGATGTAATCTCATGCATCCTAATATTGCTAAGCATTTATGACAGTTGAATGTGTATAAGGTGTAATTTTAAAGATACCAATAAAGGAAACAGTAACAACTTTATTGTTCACATATTAATAAGAATGGGCCCTTTTACCAGAATTACCCATCTGCCCTTAATGAAATGTGTCTACACTGTTTGGGTAATGGCTGATGCAGCTCCTATGTGATCGGTACTTAGGGTCTGGTAAAGAAAAGAACAGGTCTCAGAAATCACCACTAAGCTTTCTCCCTCTACACGTTGCATGCTTCTCCTTGCGCACTCACCGCTGCAGTTCACACACCCTGAGTCAACCACCTCTTCTCCAAAGCTGCCTTCTCTGTGAGCCCTTTAGAGGCATCACTCCTGCTCTTGGGCACGATGCACATAACCACACTCACAAAGCTGACCTTTACTGTGTGTTTTATTTTGGCTCAAACAATTTGAGCCTCCTCCCTGGCCTAGCCCCTTCATGCACTGTGTCCCTGTGGTCTAGGATGGCCAAAGTTCCCATCTTGCCTAAAGCAGTGTCTGTTTTTGCCTGCTGTCCCTACAAGCTCATTCACACCATCCTCTTTCACTTTCAAATATGTCCCTGTTGTGAGACTTTCGTCATTCCTCAAATCTTGCAGTTATTGTGAGTGGTACAGTTCCAAGCAGTCCTCTAAGTACCCTTCCAAGTAGTTTCCTCACAGCTGGACTTTTCTGACCTCCATCTCAGCTCTGGTCTTGCAGTTTCCACTCAGCCTCAGCTCTTGCTTGCTAAGCACTGGGCCACAGAGGTCGGCAGTGTCTCGCCATTGCACCCATTGCTTTCCACTGAGCGACGTGGGCTTCAGCCCTGGTTCTGCACAGATCTTCACTGTTCTGGCTGCTTGGCGGATGCATGTAGCTGTGCTGTCTTGGGCTCCTTTTGAAGAGAGAGGAACACATCATTATTTCTGCCAGAGATGGTGCCCTCATTTTTCCTCCCCAAATCCTAAGCCTCCTTCCTAGCTCTCAGTGGATGTTTCTTGAATCAAACCTAACACATCATAGTGTGACTTCATTTGGAGATAATGTCTTTATCGGAATCATCCAGTGAAAGGGAATGCATTAGGGAGGGTGCTAATCAGCAGGAGTGATATCACAAAAGGAGAGATTGGGGCCCAGACGTGCACAGAGGGAAGACAGCTTTCTTTATACCAGGAAGAGAAGTCCTGGAAGAGTCCTTCTCTCGCAGGAGGAACTAATCCTTCAACTAATCCTTCAGCACTCCGATGTCACATGTGCAGGTGTCAGAATTGTGAGACAGCAGACATCTACCACTTAAGCCACCTGGTCTGCGGCTGTGCATTAGGGCAGCACTAGTGAACTACGCCGAGTCCAGCACATCTTCTGGTGTAGAGAACGGAGAGCCCTACTCACCTTGTAGGAGGTTCAGATTGGACAATGTGCTGCAGTGCTCAGCGTCTTCAGCACACGGAATGGGAACTGCTCTTGCTACCATCACCTGAGCTCTCCTTAAAGAGGCAACGCATTGCTTACTAGCTTCTGCTATGAGCTCTTACTCATTAACATTTTAGCTTTTTTTTTTTTTTTTTAAAGAGATGGTTGCGGAGGAACTACCCACTCGGGCATCCTCCCTGTCCCTCTCTCGGACAGGAGCTTTCTTTCTCTCAATAAATATATTCTGCTCATAACCTCTGTTT
>NDGM010373814.1:0-15280 GCA_002564305.1 Octomys mimax | reverse complement strand
CTGAAGCCAGGATATCCCCAAAGACTTCATTTTTATATTTCCAGATAAGATCTTGCTAAACTATCCACAGGGGCCTCAAACTTGCGACCCTCCTGACTCAAGTCTCCCTCAGTGCTGGGATTACAGGCCTGCACCACATTGGTTCAAAACTTAAAAGTTCTTAAAGATTGGCCGCAAGGTGAAACATGAAACCAAACAATCTCTTTGTATCCTGTTCAATTAAAACCCACTGGTCTATCTTGTACTTAGCACAGATTAATTACAATTAATTACCCAGGCACAACTCTGATATATCATGATACTGTCAACTGCAAAACATCACCATGCCCACGCAGGCCACAGTGGCCCAACACTGTGACCCCAACCCACCATTCTTGGGCGACTGAGGCAGAAGGGTAACTGTAAGGATAAAGCCAGCATGAATGACATGCAAAGCCCTATCTCACATCTAGCTCACTGAAGTCTGGATGTTCCAGATATTAACACATTTCACTTCATACTTTTTGGGGAGTGGGGGTACCAGGGATCGAACTCAGGACACTGTGCTTGCTGGGCAGGCACTATATTTTGTTTTTAAAAATAACATTCACTGATGTCACACTGATATCATTAGAAAGCTTTAAGTACTAGGAAGTTAGCAGACTCACAGAGGTAGCCTCAAATTTTCAAGACTTTGATTTTCAGTTCAAAGCTAAGACAGAAAATACTATCAGTTATTTTGCACAAAGCAACAAGCTCACTTCATTGTGTTTTACTGTACCCACATGCTAGTTCATTATTTTGATTTTGCATTACTTAGGATTGAACCCAGGGCCTTCACACTGAGCTACATCCCAGCCCTGTTTATTTTAAGACAGGACCTCATTAAATTGGTAAAGTGCCCAGCCTGGGCTAAAATTTGCAATCCTCCTGCCTCAGCCTCCCAGAGTGCTGGGATTAAAGGCATATGCCACCATGCACAGCTCCTGAATTCATTTTTGAGCAAATGCCAGGGAAATGCCTTATAATTCTGACAGTTTCTCATCCAGTCATTTTCTTCAAGTAGCACGGCACTGCAGAAACAGGCGGTGACTCTAGCCAGCTCTCCAGCCGAGCACGACAACTGCGCTACTTCCACGTGTGATAGAGTGCTGGGGAGCCTCTCCTCTCCCTCAGCACTGGGCGTGTAAGAGATGCCCACTCGCATGCAGGCAGAAACATGAACACTGCCAACAGCGACAGCTCCACTGAGCCATCCTCCGCTGAGGGTGGGCTCTGTGTAGCTCAGGAATGCGGTGAGAAAGCCACAGAGGCTCCCGGGCTCAGCCGGCCAGCGCTGAGGAGCACAGGCCTGCCCTCACGGAGAGTGGAGGGCCTCGGCACATGTTCAAGGAAAAATGGAAAAGCCTGCTCATTTCTTGGAGAAATGTGTTTGTCTGCACAGCAGAAGGGTTTTAAATGTGTAGTGGTTAACACTGGATGGTAGAAATAACTAATTTTCTGTTGTTTTTCTAGTTCTCTGCATTTTCTAATTTTAAGACTACATATACGTTATTTGGTGTTATACAGAAATTTAAAAGGCAAAGAGAAACGCTAGGACTCACTTTGCAGCAGAGGAATCCCACATCCCACCCTGAAAAGAATCACTGCTGGGGAACAAATACAAGCGCCCTGCTCTCAGCTGCCCAGCCCAGCACTGCCCCAGGAGACGTGGAAGGAGACACTGTGGCTTGGCCCATACCTAGCTTTTGGTTGCGGTCAATGAGGGGCAGCGTGGTGTCATCGTACGAGTGACTGCTCTGGCTCCGTGTGGCACTGTTCAGGTTCACCTGCGGTACACGGGAACGCAGTCAGTGGCCCCAGGTCCGCCCGCGCACGTCCTGCCCCTGCTCCTCTGCACCTCCTCCTCCCAAGGCCCTCTGACCACACCAGGCTCCCTGCCCTGCCTCCCACCTCTACATGCAGACCTGAGTCCACAGCAGAGGTCCTCAGTTCCTCCTCCCCAACACCAGTCTTGGGGAGAGACAGTGAGGTAGAATGTGCACAGGGAGCAGGAGGCCTGAGACCACCTGGTGCCCAATGTGACATACCTGAAAGTCCGACTTCTTCCACCCTTCCTTCTCCAGTGGCTTCCTCAGCTCCTTGTATCCCCAGATTGTCTGCAATACCAGCGCTGCTGCTCGGACTTCTTTTTCTGAGCGATTCCTTTGAAGGAAAGCAACACCACACGAAATTTGGATGCAAGACCAGAAAAGCAACTTACCATCCGCCTCAACCACCAGCTTAGAACACCCCCTCAGAAATCCAGCAGGGCACCTGCTTGTAATCCCAGCCACTCGGGGAGGCTGAGGCAAAAGGACTGCAAACTTGAGAGCAGCCTGGGCACCTGAATAAGATCCTGTCTCAAAATAAAAGTTTAAACAAACAGCCTAGAAGCTGTAATCCCAGCCCTCGGTAGACAGAGCAGACAAACTGCTGTTGAGGTTGACCTACACAAGTCAGTTCAAGGCCAGCTTGCACTACACACAGTCTCAAAAATAAGGCATGTGAGTGGGGTGGCTATGCAGCTCAGCCCTGGGTTCAGTCCTCACAAAAGAAAAGCCTGCCACCCATTCATAGATCTTAAGACAAAGTAGAGCAACACCTCCTCCCACCATCCCACATGTAAACAAGAGCCAAGACCCCAGAAAGCCAAGAGGAAGTCGCTTTCCCAGCAGCCTCCTCTCTTTCTCCAAATTCCCCCACCCCCCGCTGTGATGCTGACTGAGCTCACCCTGATTTGTTGATCAACACTAGTTTCTCAATGCCCTGTGTCTCACGGAGCTTTTTGGCAGCCTCCAAGTTCTCGGCAATAACTTCATTGATGGTGTTCAAAATAGAGACAACAGTATCCTCGGAGAAGTTCCAGGAAGAGTTCTGCTGGCCCCCTGGCAGATTCTTCACCAAGTTAGGAATGGCATGCTTGCCTGCAGCAGCAAGGTGGAAGGAACCCAGGTAAGGGGCAGGTGTGAGGAGCCTCATGTGGCGCATGGTGGCCACCAGGCCATGCATGGCGCCTTCCTCCTGAGTCGCTCTCGCAGCCCACAGGGCTGCCAGACGCTGGCAGGGGCAGAGGACCGGGCCAGCTATGAACTCACGGCTCACCCCTCAGAAGCGGGGTGCTCACTGCTGTGGTCACTCGGGACAGCAGTCACTAGGAAATGTAGGAGCCAGCAAGGGCTCTGCCACCAACCACTACACTGACTTCGCGCCCCTCTCCAGTTTCCTCACCCTACTGCAAGCAGAACAGCCCTGTGTCAAATGGTGGGCACTGACTGAGAACAGGAGGTGTAGGAGAGCTGTGCTTGGGTCACGGCAACTCCTGAGCTCTCTCCATGGTCCTCGCCTCCGGGCTTTCCAGAGCAGCTCTACCCCAGAGGTGTCACCACGGAGGGCTGGGCTCTTCCCAGCCAGTGACTCCCCATGCACCTGCGGCCCTGCAGGCATTGTGCCACCTGCTGGGTGAGGCTGGTGCTTAGCTCCTTACCGATGAGCTCCTTGTTGCGAGCATCCACAGCCAGATTTCTCAGCGCACCAGAGGCCGCTTTCACCACACGCTCATGCTCGCTACTCAGGAGGTCAGCGATGGCTGAGAGAGCCTTCTCTTGACGCAGCGCAGAGCGGATGTACCGGCCGTACTACAAGGGGCACACAGATGGTGGAAGATTATAAATGGCAGGGCCCATAACCAACGTCTTCCCACCTCCGGGTCCACTTCTGAAAGGGACTCACTGTCCAGCGCCCAGCACATAAATTCTGAATGGCTCCAGCGGAGGCTTCTAGGATGGCAGGAGTCTTGCTCTCCTTGAGGAGTGAGATGTATATCCGGACCACTTCTGGCTGAAACAGCAGCTCATATCCTGTACCAGTGAAGGGCAAGAAGACAGCATGCGAATCGACCGGGCACCTGTGCACTCTGGGCTGACGCACGCATTCTACTACACTATGGGGCTCCGCAGCCCCCTCACACACTCAACAGCACACTCAGGCACGACTCCCTCCTGCTTAGCAATAACGAGCACCTCGTAGACAGGAACAGCCCATGGGGTCCGACACGCTTTCTTCCCCTGCACTCTCCTCCCCCACAGCTTTCTCTGCCTCGCTGCGCCATTGAATGCTGAGCTCACTGACTAAGTTCAGGGCTAAGAACTCCTCCTCTCCAGCAAATCATTTCTAATGGAGCCCAGTCATTGTCCCACCCATTATGAGGAGTGAAAGTGACCGTCACAGATCTAACAACACTTTAGGATCAGGTCCTCGGAGAGCTGTGAGCTCTAAACTTTACATTCATCCGTACGGTGAGCCCAAAGAGCCAGAGAGGCTTCAAGTGCTCAGCATCACTGCTCGGCCCATACGCAGTCTCCGCAAGTCCTGCTATAACTCTACCACGCCCCAATGTGCTGGTCATCACCTCAAGCCCGTAAGGTAGAGGAGGGGGCAGTAAGCAGAGGACATAAAGTCTGCGGTTAGGCCATCAAACACCAATACTATATGAGAGCTCTAGAGACAGAAAAGAAAAAAACCACCTTACCTCGAGCAGGACTGGTTCTTTTAGGGAAGTCTACCGTGTCATTTGCTGGATCCTCTGTGGGCTTCTTCCCTAG
This sequence comes from Octomys mimax, assembly GCA_002564305.1. Lineage (NCBI taxonomy): Eukaryota > Metazoa > Chordata > Mammalia > Rodentia > Octodontidae > Octomys > Octomys mimax. Next base: position 10,658 of record NDGM010373814.1, on the reverse strand, counting down.
TGATTGGGGAGGGGAAGAGGTGGGGGGCAGAGACTTCATCTGGCACACCATCATCCTTCAGACAGAATCTCTAGCCCACAGATCCATCGCAAGGCCAAAGCAGCCCTCCCCCATCCCAGCAGGGGTTGGTGGAAACAAGGACAGAAGCAGGCAGCAGGCAGGGAACAAGGGTAATCACTCTTGGTGCTATGGACTGAGTTCTGGTAACAGGCAACACTGCCCAGAGTAACATGCCATGGCAGGAGCTCAGAGGAGCTAGCTTGTCTCAGTGGCCCTCCGGAATGGAATTCCTAAGTGCAGCACAAGGGAGGCGAGGCGAGGCGAGGCGAGGGCAGGCTACAGGAACTGAGACTGAAACATGCAGATGGCACACCGACAAGCCCAAGCGCCCACTCACCTCTGGAGAACCACTCATCTGCCCGCGCGTCACCCAAAGTGGAAAGCAGAGGAGAGAAACGCAGGAGAAAGGTGTCAACAGGATCTTGGGCTAATAAGCAGGAAAGCACAGAGGAACAGCACACGGAGACGCGCAGGAGGACGGGGGAGAGGGCCCTACATTCACTGAGCTGCTGTCCTCCCGCACCCAAGTCACTGATGCCGGTGGCCACCGCCAGCCAGCACCACCAGCACCAGCACTAGCACCACTGCCGCCACCGCCACCGCCGCCACCGCCACCGCCACCGCCGCCACCACCACAACTAGAGCACATAGCAGGAGAAGCAGCACACGGAGCTGCAGCCTCGTTGGCAAAGCCCTGCACCTGGAGCCTCACCCACACCTCTCCCCACACCACAGGCAGGTCAGAGGAGGGCTGAAGCGCAACACTCACCTTTGCCTTTCTTGGCGCCAAAGCAGCTGGCTGCGTGGGGCCCGGCATTGTTGGAAACAGTGGGCGGTGCTTCTTGGTAGCGCTCTGCTTGTGGAATCTCCCGGTGAACTTGGTAGGATAAATTCCGCAGGAGGCAGACACAGTTCTCTACAAGCTTAGGGACACAAGACAAAGACCCAATGAGAGGACAGCATCCATGGCCATCTCGCAACAAGGACAAGGGTCCAGGATCCAGGTACTATAATGGCCATCCTCAAACCAGGTGCAGTGGTGCACACCTGCTACCCAGCACTCAGGAGGCTGAGGCAGGAGCATCACTGGGCAGCCGAGGCCATCTTGAACTGCAGGCGAGGCCTTGACTCAAAAAGACCAGTCAAACCTAGTCCATCCTCATAAGCATAGCCCAGCCACCCTCTCTCAGGTGGCCCCAGGCTTCTCAACACCCTGGTGTCTGCAGGGCAATGGAGGCCATTTATGGATGTAATGGCTTCTACCACTATCTGCTATGTGACCCAAAACTCAGGTCTTATTTTTCCTACTTAATGGCTACCGACACAGCCCAGATGCAGCAACTCACCTTGCTGTCTGAATCCTTCTGCCCAATCTCAGCCTGAACAATGAAAACCAGGGCATCAACGAGACCGTCGCACTCCCGAAGTTTCCGGCGGGCTTCACTCCTCTCGGAGCTTACATTCCTGAGGGGGAACCAGGAAGTACTTACTTACAATGAGCCAAGCCCAAAGTCCTCCCTCACCACCTGCAACATGCGCAAGCTTCCTCAGTGCCTCTTCTACTCCTGGAAACAAATGGCCGCTGTCTACCATGAGCAAGGCACTGCAGCTGACATGACTGACAGTGAGTGCTGCTGCTCAACTTCTAGAACCCCACGGGCCAACAAGAGGGATTCAAGACAGAACAGATGCTTCCTACGCAGGTGCAGACTCGGAACAAGGCAGTGCTTGGCTAAAATGTGCGTAACTGAGGACACAGCCCCGAACCTCCTCACACGTGTGGGCTCTCACGGGGTGTACCAAACAAGAGGACAAAGTCAGGGGACATCAAAGCGGGGAGGACCTACGGGGCCAGCAAGGAGGTCTGTGCAGTGCACACAGAAGAGCAGCAGTGAAGGCAGACAAAAACAAGAGTGAGGGTGAACGAGCTGAAGAATGAGAACTATCTTTACGAAGCTGTGCCCTGCTATTACCTAAGGCAGCCAGCAGTGTTGGTGAGCACTGACTCCCACTCGATGTGGCGAGGCTTACAGTCCTCGCTTGGCTCCCTCTCCCAGCCAGAGTGCGGGATGATCACCTCATCCGTCAGGGCGTGCAGGGCGTGGTCCACAATCTCCATCTTGATGGAGTCGTGGGACGAGAGGTTCCACAGGGTTCCTGGCAGAGACAACGGTCAGACGGCCCTCGGAGAACATCCAAGAGAAGCCCCTCTTCCAGCGATAGCAAGTCTTCTAGAGCTTTCAGTGATCACGAGCCCAACAGCCCGCACAGCATGTACGCCACGGGCCTGCCACCACAGGCCTGCCACCACTGCCCTGCTCCACCGCGTCTCAGTTTTCCACAGTGACCAAATGCCTTGTAATGACATTCAAGCTTTAGTTTGCGACCCACAATCAGAAATGTATTTTATACTGTAGCTCAAAACACACACAAGGGGGCCTGCCCTTAGCTCAGTCGTTTAAGCGCCTGCTCATGCAAAGGCAGTCAGGAGCAGGATACTGTGATTCGATCCCCAGCTAGGCCTGCCCTCTAGGCAGCCTGAGCCACCAAAAAAAAAAAAAACATATGACCCTTAGGGCCAGGGAGATGGTTCAGTAGAACAAGTGCTTGCCTGGAAAGCGCAAGGGTCTGAGTTCAATCCCCGGTTCCACCAAAAAAAAAAAGAAAGAAAGAAAACCACACACAAAGTGTGAAAGGAAGTGTCACAACATGATACTCCAAGCAATGCTCATCGATCTACCTACCAGTTTCTCCACCTCAGCACCACTGCCACTTGGGGCCACGGGATCTTTGTTGCAAGCTGGGTATTAGTGTCCCTGCCTTCATGCAGTGGATGCCAATAACACTCTCTTCCCCTCCAGGTATGACAACCCAGAACGTCTCTAGCATGACAAATGTCCTCTGGTGAGAAAGACCTCCCTTGCTTCAGAAACCCATGATTTATGCTATTGCTTTTTCTTTTTCTCAGAATGGCATTTGTGATCTGGAAAATTATATTTAATTCACACTAATGGATCACAGCCCACACTCTAAAAATCTATCATTCTGAACAAGGGAAGGACCACAAACTTGTACGTATGTGTGGTCATGCAGACATCTGAAAGATAGGAAGACAGTGGCAACTGGCACTTGGCATCCTTCACAGACAGCTTCCTCTGTGACTATAACTGGTCTGCACTAACCACTGTGTTAGAGATCGCTGTGAACTGGAGAACAAAGATCCCCAAGAGGCTCGGTCCAAACACTGCCAGAGAGGAAAGATCCATCCTGACCAGCTCTTCCATGTTCTTAACAGAAGCCAAGAATCTAAAATTTCAGGTGATAGCTTCCAAAATCTTTACATTGGCAACCAATTCTTCAAAATTTCATTAATTCCCCAGCACCAGGGAAAACGAGCAATTCACTAGGATTTGACCCAGTGGCTGCCTGCTCGGCAGCTATGGTCAACTTCTTGAGGGTGACCAACCCCAGGCTCCTACCCCTCCCTGGGCCTAGCACTCACCAGTAATGACTTCAGTAAGGTCCATGTCTCGAGCTTTGCGCAGCAACCGCACAAGGGCAGGAACACCGTCACAGTTTTTTATGGCAATCTTGTTATCTTGGTCCCGTCCAAATGAGATATTCTTGAGAGCACCACAGGCTCCGAGGTGCACCTCCTTCTTAGGGTGGTCCAACAGGCCCACCAGCACCGGGATGCCCTTGAGCTTCCGCACGTCGGTCTTCACCTTGTCATTGCGGTAGCACAGGTGCTGCAGGTACGCAGCAGCGTTGGACTTCACAGCATCCAGGCGGAAGCCTAGCATGGCGATCACCTCAGGTAGCTCCGGCTGCCTCCAGTTTGGGGGCGGCAGGCCCCCCTTGCGCAGGCTGTCAAGGCTGGCCAGGCTCCCTCGCTCATGCTGGGCCAAGGGGGCCCAGTAGCACTGGTCTGACGGCACCTCCTCACCAATCATGTCCTCGTAGCTCCTGCAAGATTGGGACCAAGGGAAAGCGGTAGTTAGGTCCAGCTTCCCAGGCACCAGTCTACATCCTCAGCTGTGGATAAACCAGCCTGGGCTCCCAGACTGACACAGTAACAATCGTAAAGGCACCTCCATGTAAATGGGTTTTTCTCCATGAAGTTGCTGGATCACAAAGTAACATTTGGAAAACTTAGCTAACCACAAAGAAAGAACTAAAGCCTGACTCCTTAGTATTTATTTAAGTGATACTAGACAGCCATTGACTTCCCTAAATAGATTAAAATAAACCCTCAGACAGCAGAGTTAACCAAAGCAACTGACTCAGTGTAACAGAAGTCAGCAAACAAAGCCTGAGAACAATACTTATGGGTCTTTAGCTAAACAGGAAATGAGGCATTTATATACAGGAAACAGCTGAAGAAATAAAACCCTTGAGCACACTTAATAGTTAAGCTCCTCCTTGCACTACTTTAGAAATTCTAAAAGAAAGGCTGCTACAGGAAAACAGAAAAGCACTTCTTACATCAAATGAAGACCTGGCTTTGGTACTAATTGGGCATAAACTTGAACACTAATTCTTAGAGATCACCCCAATGGTACTGTGCCACTCAACAAGCATGTGTGAGACATGAGTTCTACCCTCCAATCCCTAAGCAGCTCCAACTCTGTTGAAATGAAGGCTAGTGATCAACACCACATTTGGGATGCCCAGCCACTAGGAACACAGACAAAGCAATTGAAGGAAAAAGGTCACTCTTCCGGTCTCACTACTAACCATCACCACTAGAGGGTGAGTCTGTCACACGATTACTTATTCATAACCACTAGGAAGGAAGAGACCCATTATGAGTGAGCTCATCTCATTCCAGGACTCCCCCCTGAGCAGAGATCTATTGTGTGGAACTCTCCAAACAAGCCTGTTGTTTGTCCCACAAAACCACTCCCCCTGCCAAGGGGGGCACAAGGTTATCGAAGCAGAGCCTCAGAGCCACAAAGCGCAGAGGTACAGCCAAGCACTCCAGTGATTCAGAGACAAAGCACTTCATCCAAACCACCAAGACTGTTTTTAGAATTGCATGGAAACAAAATGAGGCAGTACGGAGCTAAGTTTTAATTTTTACTAGGGGAAAAATGGGCATGTCTGCACTTTACAGGAAAAGGAATTCAAAAGCTATACACCAAAATGTTAGCAATGATTCTTTACATGTGAACACTGTTCTGGGTTCCAAGTTCTGTGCTGTACATACCCTACTTTTCTGAATATTTTAAGCAGTTATAAAAACAATTTCCAGGGCTGGCATGATAGCTCAGTGGACTAAGGCACCTGCTTACTCAAGCTTAGGTAAGCACAGGGACCACAGTTCAATCCCTGGCACCATATGCTGCTCCGGTCCCGCTGAGCAGGCCAGAGTACAGGCATAGTGGCACACGCCTGTAATCCCAGCTCTGGGGAAGCTGAAAGCAAGATCACCAAGAGTCCAAGCTGCGTAGTGAGACCCTGCAACAACCAAATACATTTAAGAAAAAAATTTTTTTCCCATAATCAATCTTAGTCACTCAGTGAAAACTGTTCTAGTTTGCTCTTATATAAGCAAAGGGCTAAGACGATTTGTTTTTATTTTTTTGACAAAAACAATGTTAGGCTCAGAAAAAGCAAGCAAATTGCCTGAGCAACACAGTGAGGGACAGGGCATCCTCAACCCCAGGCTCCCACAGACCTGTCTTCCTGTGACCTTGGCCTTCCTAGGCCTGCACAGGAAGAGCAAGTTCTTGCCTGTCGGGCAGGTTTCCAAGCAGAGCTGCCTTGGAAGCTACTACCCAAGAATTGGGCCCTAAATCCTCTTGGCCAGCTGAACGGGCCAGGGTCAGCAGAGCGGCAAGCTGGCCTACCACCACCTGGTTCCAGTTCACTTGCTCACTCCAATGAGGAAGTCAAGGAAAGCCAGTGCCAAGGCCTGGGCGGGCAGCTGCTGTGCTGATGGCTGCTGTTGCCGGCTCTAGGCAGCCTTACCAGGGCTGGTGTCTGTGTCCTCCAGGTCTGCTGACGAGGACACCCAAAGATGTGTGACTAAGGTTGGGCCCCACTCTGCTGGGAGCACTGCTGGGACAGAGGAACAGGCACCCAGGCATCCGCTTCAGAAAACCCGCCATAGCTGCCAGGGACCAGCCATAAATCTTATTTCTTACTCTGCCTCAAGAACATGCTCTGATTTATTTGGAACAGGGTTTTTTGCCCATGGGCTAAACCTGTTTTTGTACAGTCCTAGAATTAAAAACTAGTTTCCCACTTCAGGCAGTTTTAGCTGGGTATGGAGGTACACACCTATAATCCTAGCTACCCTGGAAGCTGAGACAGGAAAACTCAAGTTAGAAGTCAGCCCAGGCAATTTAGCAGAAAAGCTGCCTCCCAAATAGCTGGGATTACAGGCATATACCACTATACTCAGGATACAGGCTGTTTTATAAACAAAGAACATGAGCAGGGTGTGGTGATGTGTGCCTATAACTCCAGCACCCAGGAGGCTGAGGCAAGAGGAAGACCTGGGGTACACAGAGTTCAAGGGCAGCCTGACCCACATAGTGAAATCCTATCTCTAAATAAATAAATAATCAACAACAAAAACCAAAGAACAACAGATGAGGAGATGTGGCCCTCACAGCCACGGGGATGCACTGGGGGAAAGGCTGCCAGTCCCACAGAAGAGTAGAAGAGTCCTTTCGGGACAACAGACAAACCTCCTCCTAGGGCAAACATCGCTCCATTTCCATACCACCAAGACAGCAGGGAGACAGGTCAATCAGAGAGTGCAGCTGCTTGGTGACTTCGCCTGCTAAGGTCACCAAGGATGCTACCCCTTTAGGACACAGCATGCCTTCATGAGGTCGTTATGGGTAAAACTGAGGGACGGGGCTCCCAACTGCACCCTGGCAGAGGAGACCCCAGGTGAGTGTGTCATGACTCCAGGCCACCCAATGTGGCAAGGTCAATACAGGATCACAGAATCCATGGCAGGAAGCACCTAGAAAAGCATACCCATCACACGTCCCTTTCTGCAGTTCCCTAAGGACTCTCAGAGCAAAAAAACAGGCAACCTCTCGCTGGGGGACGAAAGGCAGAGGAGGGAGAAGGGATCGTCAGGGTCTCCACTACCACAGAGCTCCCAGGAGAAGGAAGAGCCAGCCGGCTGTCCAGGTAACACCCTTCTCGCTCACCTGAGGCGACGGCGAGGGTCAGAGGGCGTCCCGGTGCGGCGGGCAGTGCCATAGTCCGACATCATGCCGTAGTCCAGGTCATCATAGCCCATGCTGCGTTGGTCATCCTCCAGCCCGTAGGGCTCAGGGTGGAAGCGGTGCAGGTCCACGCTGCTCCCCCCAACCCGCACCTGGGGCTGGGGCCCATAGACATCCTGCCTACTGGGTGCCCGGTAGCCCTCCATGCTGGGCCGGTAGCGCTCCTCGATGCGGGTCACCCGGGATAGACTGCCATAACTGTCAGGGCCACCTGGGTAGCCATCTTCATAGTGGCGGCTGTACCCATCAGGAGGGTAGTGGAAGTTCCGGGGAAGGGTAGCAGTGCCTGCCTGCCCCACGAAGGGACCCGGTCCCCCATTGCCATTCTTGCGAAAGTCGCGGCCCAAAGTCTGGATGTAGTTGTTAGAAACTGATGAGGCATCCACAGGCAGCCCATCTGGTCCCACAGGGACTGGCTGAACAGTCCTTGTTGTCACAGTCTTGACTACCTTCTTCACCTTCATTAGGGAAAAAGGATCACTTAATAGACTATCACAGGAAGCCTGCAAGGGCAGCTCAACTTCAGCCCAACACCCAGGCTCAATTCCTCTCCCAGACTGCCCGGTGACAGTCCTCATGATGCCTAAGTCCCCCAGCAAGGACACTACCTCTCCGTGAAGGAGCTACAGACCCCGAGCCCACACTCCTCCCCACCTGGTGCTCACTGCCCTGAGGCCCCCAGCCCACAGACACACACTGGCTGCTGCCTCGCCACCACAGCCCTGGCTCACCGTGGTCTCTGTGCGGCGCGTGGTGCCGTCATCTGAGGTCTCCACAGAGACTACTGACATGGCTCCCTCGGGGTCCTCTTCCGTGTAGGTCTCCACGATCTGCCCTGGTTCCTGCATCCTGGGGACGGTGCTGTACAAAAGGTGACTGTGATCCTAGCAGAAGAGACCACAGCAAGTAGGACACCAGCAACGAGCGCCAAGGACGAGCAATCCCTCCCGCTCCAAGCATAGGGACCCTGGTGTGGGGCTTTCATGCATTGTCCACAGGACTCGGCACCTGTGCTTTCTTTAGAGCAGCACAAGGCCTTCACATTGAGCTACCTCCCCGCCTCATTTTCATTTTTTGAGACAGGGTCTCACTAACTTGCTAAGCTGCCTAGGCTGCATCTGAACTTGTGAATCCTTCTGCCTGAGGCTCCACACCCAGCACAGACTCAGGATTTTTAGATGAGGTGGCTATCAGAGTTTGCACAAAAGGAGAGCAAATAAAATTTCCAAATTCCAGTCACTTAACAAACGTGAACCGTTAACTACAGCCATGTCAACACCCACGCTCCAGTGATAGCAGATCTAACTTCCCAGTTCTTGGCATATAAATGAATATGAGCTGTGTTGACCACTTATATCCACCTCTCAGTGACCCAAGAGCTGCCTACCCAACATGGAAATTTTAAGACAAGCTGAAAACCCTCACAGAGCCATCTTTTGACTGGCTCTGCCTGGGCGACTCCTCTCTCACTGCCAAAGGCTTAGGACCAGCCAGCTTTTGGGTAGCTCTTGCACAGCAGACTCATGCCACCCTAAGGGAGCAGAGCAGGGCCCAAGGACAGCAGCAGGCACAGGACAGGAGGCAGCATTTGGCTCCCATGGTCCTTAACACTCATCTCAGAACCAAAGTACACGGACACTGAAAGCTCCAGCCTTTTACTTTCTACAGAACGGTGTGCACAATGTGCCAGGCGCTGGACACGAGGCCAGCAGGCTGGCAGGTGAGGCCGGTTGATAAAGAGACGCAAACACAGCAAACCAGGCCTTGAGCTAGAATTACCTGGGGTCCACTGAGCTTCAGAGCTGACAGTTTCTGCCTCTCACGGTCAGCATTGCCCACAAACCGGCTGTTCTGAAACACAGCCCCCAGAAGACAATGCCTCCTCGGGGCCTCCTTGGCACTGGCAAGCACCAGTGTCTTCCCCAACAGCAAGAGGGCTCAAGGAGACATCTGCGGCCTGAAGTCCTGGTGCAAGTGCTCATGGAAGCGCAGCACCCCTTAGGTTCAGCATCTCCTCCCAAGGAGAGCCAAGCCTCCACTCTGGCAGCCTGAGCTCTGGAACCTACAGGTGCAAGTGCCATGTGGGCAGTAGGAGGGTCTGGCCAATTCTGATTAAGGGTGGGCTCCTTCTCCCTAGAGCAGGGTGCGGCATATGACAGGCATCCCAAAACTATCTACTAACTGGGCATGGTGCTCCAAGTCTGTGATCTTAACACACAGGAGGCTGTGGCAGAATCCCAAGTTCAAACCCAGCCTGAGCTATATAGCAAGCCTCTGTATCAAAAACAAACAAACAAAAAAACTACTTGCTGAATAGCAGAGACACAGGTAACCTTTTTGGAAAACCTCACAATGGAAGGTTAGGAAAACTAATGCAGGGGGTTTCCAAGAGCCTTCTTTATTGTTCACAAGTCTTCATGCTCCGCTCCCAGTGGAAATACCCATTACAGGCAACTTTTTAAAGAGTAAAGCAACAGATTTAAGACTCTCTTTCCAAACATGAAGAACACAGGTACCCAAACGGTGGGCAAGGGAAGTCTCAATGCTCTTCCCCCTGAAGAGTACAGCAAGCTCGGGAGTCATCCTGAAGCCCTGCAGGCAGGAACTGTGCCACACAAGAACACTCCCTGCTCTTCTGGCAGTCCCACAGGGTGTGGCCCAGCCCTGGGCTGTCTTCTCCCACCCTATCATCCCCTTTAGGCTGGGGAAGGCTAGGAAGAGGAAGTTCAACTTTCAGGAAGAAGGAAGGGTGTGGCTTCACTGCTAAAGAGAAGTTAAAATAAGAGTGCCAGAGAGAAATCACGCACTGAACCCTGGAATTCCCCACCAACTCCATGCTGAGTAGCCCTGCTCTCCCTTTACCATGTATATAGGCATAAATCATCCCAAGCCCTCTGTCTAGTGTCCATATAAATACCTGGGAGACTGCAAATACAGCCCTTCAATCTGCGATATTCCAAATGGAATTCTGTCCTCTGTCCCAAGTAACTACAACACTTCGCAACATGAGGGACCTTCTTAAAACTTATGTAAGTAATCAAAGCTACTAGGAGGCTGACGCAGGAGAACTACAAGTTCAAAGCTAACCTCAGCAACTTAGCCAGCTCTTGTCTCACAATTTACAAACATTTTGCCAGGCATGGTGCTGCACACCTGTGATTCCAGAACTCAGTAGGCTAAGGCCAGGAAGACTACCACAAATTCCAGTTAGCCTGAACCGCACAGAGATCAAGGCCAGTCAGGGCAACAGTGAGGCCATGTCTCAAAATTTTTTTTATTTTGTTATTTTTTTGGTGGAACCAGGGATTGAACTCAGGCCCTTGTGCTTGCCAGGGAAGCGCTTAT
>NDGM010373619.1:0-14274 GCA_002564305.1 Octomys mimax | reverse complement strand
AAAAAAAAAAAAAAAAGACATCAGTCCTCTCCAACAGGGTCAACAGCCAGCCTGTCATCAAATCCTAGCAGATATTTTATGTAGAAATTGAAAAGCTGAATCTACAGTTAGTATGGAAACTCAAGGAGCCTAAAATTTCCAAACAACTCTGAAAAAAACCCCAACAAAGCTGGAGGGGCACACCACCCGATCTGATGATGATGACGAAGTCAGTGTGATCAGGCTCAAAGACAGACGGTTAGACAGACCCACAGGCAATGACGGATAATCCGAACACAGGCCCACACACTGATGGACAGCAGCAAGCAATCTGTGACCAAGTACAAAGACAGGACATTCCTTGTAACTGAGCATGCTGGTGCCACAGGACGTCCACGTCTTATACAGAAGCAGGCCTGCGCCCACCAGCGCCATGCAGAGCACTGGCTGCAAACACAGCATGGAAACCTAAAACTTTTGGAAGAAAAAAAAGGAGAAAACACTTGTGATGTTGGGTCATATGAAGATCCCTGAGCAATGACGCCAAAGAACTCTCAATAAAAAGATTGAAAAACTAGAACATTTAGCTCCAGAAGGATACAAGTTTCATTTAACACTAGAAACTCACAAAGTAATTCAATATACTGACAGTAATAAAGAAAAATCATACTATCATCTCAGTAAGTGTGGAAAAAGCACATGACCACATTTAAGGTGTATTTTTATGTATTTGGTATAAAATAGGGTTTCACTCTGCAGCTTGGACTCATAGTGTTCCTCCTGTTTTCAGCTCCGCCAGTGCTGCAATTACAGGCAGGCACCACCATGCCTGGACTCGGTCAATGGCTCGGTACACCTGAGGGCAGGGCTGGTGTGGCATGCAGTACAAGGGATCCAACCATGGCCGTGTGCTCGCCTAAGCAGGCGTTTAGTCCACTGAGCTATCTTGCCGGCCCCTAAGATATATTTCACAAGCTAGAGACTAGGAGAAAATACAGCAATGTACATAATCTGAACAGGATTTGTGTCTAGGATATACAAAGAATTCTAAAAACATATTGAAAAAATACAGCCCCCCAAAATTATAAGCAAAAGATCTGAACAGATGCTGCACCAAAAAATGGCATGTAAGCACGTGTGTAGGCAGAGGGTTATCATTAGTCATTAGGGAGAGGGAATCACGGCCGTGAGGAGACACCATTGCTCTATTAGAACATCTGAGATGGAAAAGCCCAACCCTGTCAAATCCTGGGAGGCTGTGAGACACTCATTTTCTCCTGCTGCAGACCAGACCTTCTATAGAAACTACTTTAGGAGCTGGCTGGCAATATCTTGCAAAGTTAAATATCCACCTACCACATGAGTCAGCAATTCCATTCCATGTATTTAGCCATGACAAAGGAGATAGGTGTTCATGCAAAGACCAACATGTGAGCATTCACTGATTTCTGACAGCCCCAAACTGAAAATGACCACGTGTTCATCAGCAGCTAGGTGCCCAAGCAAACTGTGGCACCCAAGGGATCACTACTCAGTCCCAGAAGGAATGAGTGGTCAACACCCAAGATAATACCCTCACAGCAATCTGTGGAGTGGAAGAAGCCTGACCAAGGCCCCAGCCCCATTGTCTGATCTCACTCACACACACGATGGAAAATGTGTCCCAGTGTACACCAACAGGAAGCATGAACAAGCTTGGTGGCTGCCTGGAGACAGGGTGTGCTGGAAGGAGTAGGAGGGACCACAAAGTGTCCAGGGATCTGTCAGGGGTGCTGCTATATTTGCTACCTCCATGGTGATAGCTGCATAGGGGTACACACAGGATGTGGAAAGGCATAAAAGCAGGCAACAGGAAACATGCCACGGCAGGAGGTGTGACCTCCTTCACTGCCCAGAGGCAGGTGGTGCTTCAGAGGTCTGGCTGTCACAGGCAGAGCTGGGGACCTGTTCCAGTCCATGGGGTCTACAACTGGCCAGCTCTAATGGCACAGGAAGAGCATTCTTCACCGTTCGGGCCCACAGTACCTGGAGAATGTTGCCTTAAAGACTCCTCCCTCCAGAAAACTGAGCAAAGCCCACTTCAAGTCTGGATTTCAATTTCATGAGTGTCAGGCAGCCCATGGAGTGTCACTACCTTACACCTACCCCAGGTAGGACTGGAACCCTCATCTCTGCTCACATTCTGAAAAACGTGAAATGGTGTATCTGTTGTGGGAGATAGAGGGCCGGTCCTCAAAATCCCATATAATCCAGTGAGCCTGTTCCTGGGTGTCTGCTGGAGAAATGGAAACATCCACTCATGCTGAACCTGACATGTGAATGTTCACAGCCCACTACTCCTAAGAGCCAAACTGGAAGCCACTTAAGTGCCCGCCAAGATGAGTGGATAAGTAACACATGCTCTAGCCATATGATGGAATGGTATCGGTCAATAAAAATGGAAGTGCTACATGTGGTTGAAAATGGAAAACACAGGGTTTGGCAGAGGCAGAAAACCACAAGCTGGACAACCCTGCCCCACTGTACACACAGGGGGATCCACGGCAGAGCCAGGGAGAGGTGAGCCAAGGCTGGGACAGAGGGGACGTGAAGGGAGAGAAGTGGTGCAGACTTCCTTCTGGGGCAGTGACAGTAGTGGCTGCTGCAATCCCAGCATTCTGGGAGGCTGAGGCAGGAAGATTACAAATTTAAGCTCAGTGTGGGCTACTTGACAACTCAACAAGACCCTGTCTCAAAATGAAAAAGGGCTAGCGATGTAGCTCTGTGTGAAGGCCCTGGGTTCAATCTCAAGTTCCATTAAAACAAAACAAAACAAAACAAAAACAACAAACCAGAAACAAAGCCCCCTGCTAACCTCTGACTATAGGGCACAGGTCCCATCATTCCATTTCCTTGCAAGGTGGTGGCGGCCCTGGAAGGTAAGGTCGTCTTTCCGCATGCCTGGAAGCACAGTCACCTACTAAAAACAGACTGATAAAGAATCTCACACCCTAGATAGGGGACAAGTCTTATCTCCACTTGCGGTCACACCCTTCCCAGGTACTTGCTACCTGTCACTTGGTCATATGTAACACTTAGCCTGCAGTGCAGGTCATCTGGGGTCATGTGTGATCGGCAGCCACAGGACATCTAGTCTAAATTCCTGTCCTTTCATTGTGGGGACTTCAAGACTCACAGAGGCTAGGGCACCAGGGTCTTCCACTGTGTACAAAACAGTCTGGGAAGGGTCTCCTTGTAGCCCCATCCACTATATCTGAGGTCCCAACTGGATATGAGACAGCTGGTCCTGGATAGTCTAGATGACATGAACAGGGAGCCTGCAGTCAGCTGAGGGCAGAGTGACTTTTGAGCCAGGTGGTGCCCACACCTGTAGATCATCCTGGGTCAGGAACATGGACATCTTTGGATCACCTCTTGCTTGCCAGTGGCTGATGGGAGCAGACTTCTAAGGGGGGCTGGACTTCATGGTGGCACGTGTTGCTCCAGGGGTCCTGATGGGACCTGAATGACAGCCTGGCTGCCATCTGCTGCCGGAGAAGACCAGTGTTGCCGCCAATCGGCATATTTTACTGGTTCTGGGTTAAAAATAACCCCGTGAATGACATGACTTTCAGAGGTGAATCCCGTGGTCCCTGATGGAGGGCAAGGACACGTTCTCCTCCCTTTGCTTCTCGCCAGCTTGAAATGGCTGTGTCTGGCACTGGTAGAGCAGCTGATGGGCCACGTGGCTCCTCAGGAAGACAGAGGCGGAGAAGAGTTATTCATGGCCCACTGGTGTGGGCATAGGAGGCAGTTGCTTCATAATGGTTCAGTCACCAGAAGCTTCTGTCCTTGTAACTCACGGGAATTGGTGACAGTCTCCCCTGTCCCTAGGGGGCCTCACTTGTCCTTGATGGCCTTCTCTGTCCTGGGGTGGGCGTGAGGTTGGCTGGCAGGCAAGGACACTGTAAGATGAAGGCAGTGTTTCCATGACCTGATGCAGAATCCCATCTTCCAGAGCTTTCCAGGCTAGTTGCTTTGACACTGGTGTGTTTGGTTTTTGTCCAGATCCTGGCTGGAGTCCAGTGGGGCAAATCTGTGGCTGTGTTCAGAGGTGGCTCCTGCAATTTCTTTGGGGCAGTCCAGAGGGGCCAGAGCAGGTGAGGCTGCTAGGAGGGTCTTGAGTGTAGCAGCTACTTGACTCAGAAGCTGCTTTACTGCATCCAAAGGCCTTACTGCACATAGCATCAGGAAGAATTGAAGGGGCTTCTGGGATTCTGAAGCTGTGGGCCTTGTCCCCACCTGCCACAAGGACTGGGCACTGCATGTCTCAGGAGACTCTGGTTGAGGCATCATGGGCTCTGGGCCTCACTCAGTACCCTCACCTGTGGCTGGGAAGGTCGTACTTGTCACTCTGTGCAGGTGATCTGCTCTCTGTGTCCCAGAGGGCAGATCTGGTCTGGATCCTTGCTGGGCTGGGTGTCCATGCAACCCCCAGCCACCTTGCGTTTCTGCCTTGACCCATGGGGACAGTTTGTTCATGCGCTGGCATTGGCATTATCTGCAAATTGCCTGTTTTTCATCTCTGGCAGGTCTGAATCTGATCATGAAAGGGAGTTTTCTTTCTTCTTTTTTAATTAGTACTTGGTAACACTGCCAAGCTGTGAGTTTATGGCTTTGTAGATCTTGTGTTTTTGACACTAATTACTCACAAAGGCTTCTTAAGCTGCATCTCAACTCTGCAACTATGCTGCCGGTAATTAAGCAGGAACGGAAGCTGGAGAGGACTCCATGTTTCACGCACGGCCCTTCCTGCCTGGCTCCCAGCTTCTGATGGGCTGGAGCCACAGGAGACCCAGCCACTGCACCAAGGCTCCAGCCTCCAGGGTTCAGTGCTGAGCCACCATAGCTTGCCCAGTCCTCAGCTCAGGTCTCCATGGCATACTGTAGATGGGAAGGGTTGTCAGAAGTTTACATAGGAGTCCCACAGATCTGGTGCCCACTGTTGGCCATTCCTGGCCTGCTTCATTGCCTCCTGAGACATTCTGGAGTTACATCCTTGGCTCAGGTTAGATGCATCCATCCTCCTTAGGCAGTGTCCTACGTGCGCTTTCTTCCGGCCACTGTCTGGTGTTCATGGAGCATCTGTGACTGGCCTCTCCACTGCTTCCTGGGCTCTCTGCAAGTGCAGGCAGCACTCAGGACCCCACTGGGCTTTGAGAGCAGAGCCTCTGTGCTATATGGTCCCGTGTGAGGCCCTGTCTGTTTCATCTCTATGGCTTGGCACAGACTGACTCGGGCTTTCCACCTTAGGTAGGGGACGATTTTGAGTAAAGCACAAGTCATAGCTTCTGGCAGTCTGCACAGTATGGATTAAAAAAAAAAACAAAAAAAAAAAAACCCAAAAAACCAAATCAAATAACCCCCAAAATCCAGATCCTGGGCTTTCCAAGCATGTGGACCCCTCAGGGAATCTTCTGAGGTGTAAAACTAGAGAAAGATATGGTCACTTTCTATCACAACTACATGAATCTTTAATGGCACAATTTTGCGATCTTTGCTATGGACGCACGGATACTTTCAGCTGCACTCCCTCTAAAGCCACTGGCTTTGCTCTGGGCCTGCAGGGTGACACTTTTTGGTCTCTGTCTTCGTGGGCCTTAGAGGTTCTCTGGTGACACATTAACTAAATAGAGTAGCCTCTTCCTGTTCCAGCTAGAAGACCTACACAAAGCCAGCTCAAGTGACTGCACAGTGCTGCTGTGCCACAGAACCCGAGGATGGCCGGAAGCTGGAGGCTGGGGAAGGGAAACAGGTGGATGCAACACTGCAGCTGCTGGCACCTCACCGAGCCCTGAGAGCCTGTGAGTGGGCAGACACTATCAGCTGGTCACCTCTGACTGCTGGGGCTCCCTTCAATACAATTGGTTAGTCACCATTTAATGTTCTTTATTGCAGTCTATTTTGAGGTGCAATTAAAACATCTTATTGCCAAATTTACATGGCTCCTATTGGGAGATTTTTTTTCTTCTTCCTAATATGAAGGAGTCAAGAACAAAGATTGGGGAGGAGACCTGGCCCAAGCCTCATATCTGAAATTGCAAGCTTTGTCTCAGCCCTGTCCTCCTGGAGAGAGCTGAGGAGAACCGGACCCAGCATGGGAACAGTCTCATCATGTCCCACCTGAGTGAGGGTGCAGCCACATGTCACTGAGGTGTGCACTGACTCCTGCTGACCTCAGTGTGGCTAAAGACCCTGTCAGCTGTCAGCTCCCCAATTTCTGCCAGTCTCAGTCATTATTGTACAGCCAGAGGCAAAAGTGACATGTGGGAAGTGTGGCTGAGCCCATGCAGGACTGAGCCCATCCTGGAGGAGTGGGTGGCAGGGATGCTACTGAATGTATGTGCACATCAGTACAATTTCACTACAATTAAAGGCAATTTCCAAAAAGCCAGCAATTTTGCATCATCTTGGAGGTTCAGAGCCTCTTAAAGGGCTGACCCCACTCCATTCATATCCGGCATGAACCGCATAGATCACAGAAGGCAGGCTGCAGGAGGCTGTGACAGGCAAGCATATGTCCTGTCTTTGCCTCCAGGACCTGTGGGAAGAGGCCTATCACTGATGCAGTGTGGCCGCCTGTGACCTCAAGCTCCAGTAGGTGCTTCTGCAGGGCAGGACAAGGCCCAGATGCCAGGTGGTTAGGACAGGTCTCAAATGGCTGGCTGCCCGGGAGGGGCCCTGGCAGGTGTCCATAGTAGACCCTGAGGTAGACCCAGACAGATCCTGAGGAGGGCAAGGACAGGTGCTTGCAAGGCTGTCATGTGGTGACCCCTGGCTCCACTCAGCATCTTGGTGCTTCTACAGAGAAGCTGGGAGCATAGGCCTGAGCTCTGATGGGTGGCTGAATCCTTGCCATGTGCTGTGAGGATGTCACCTCACCTCTATGCTCGTCTTCTCTGCTCATGGGAGGAGAACCTGTGCAGGAGACTCCTGCAGGACTACAGCAATGACATGTGGCCAGGCAGCCAGAGGTAGGGAGCTGCCATTATTGTGCTGGCAGTGTGTGCTGCTGGATACCAGAGGGTAGGGATGTGCAGGCCTCAGTGATTCATGCCAGGCCATGCCAGGCCCAGGACCTGCAGCAGCCAAATTGGTTTGAGGTCTGTGGGTTGCCTGAGCCCCACTGTACACTAGCCTCTTGATTGGGAGCAAGCAGGGAAGGGGCCTCCTCTGTGTACATAGGAGCCCTCATAGCAAAGGTACTAACCATTTTGCAAGGTCCAGCAGGCCAACTTGGGGTGTGAGGTCTTTCAGCCCCCACACAGCTGCTTTGATGCTGAGGCAGAGCCTCATACTCCCAAGCCAGCTAGGATCACATGTGGATGGTGCACAGAATGCTAATGCAGGACAGGCTGTGGCTCTGACCTTGGCCGGTTACTCGGCCCTCACTGGCTCAGAAGCAGATAATTGAAGGAGCCTGTAGCTTGGAGATGGATGAACTCCAGTGCCCCTGGCTCTGTTTTCACATTCTTGGACATCAAGAAACAGGAAATGATCCTGAGGAGGTTGTACATCCTCCCTGCTCAAGAAGCCAGCCTGCCAGCCACTGAACCTGGTTCCCAGCAATGGCAAGAGCACTCCAGGATGGGGCCCACCACCAAGGGATGTGCATATACTCAGGGCCATTGTGGAAGTGGTATCCATGGGTGGCCTGGACTGTGGCTGAAATCCTGAAGTATCTGGGATGCCCTATCTTCTTCAGACAAGAGGGAGCCTGCACTTGGGGGTCTCCCCATGGCCAGGCTGTTCTCCTACTCTACAGGGCTCACACCTCACTCCAAAGGCTGCAGTCCTGGACACTGCTAGTAACATCCTGGGATCCTCACAGCCACCCTTCCCTCAGCTCTACAGGGACATACAACATGCCAGCTGAGGCAGAGGCTTCTCTGAGGAAGGCCCCTGCCCTTCACCTCCAGTGTGAGTTCCAGATCATAAAACTCTACCATGAGGAGCAACTTGGGACCATGAAGCTGTTGTCTGGCTCTGGAGGAGGTCATCAGATCAAGATGCTGTCCTTCACCATGGGGCCAGGACTGCAAGCTAGGACCCCAGCTCAGGTACCTGCAGGTCGAGAAGGGGCTGCCCCACTGCACCCCAGAGTAGCCCAAAAGGGAAGTGCTCCATTCTCTGCAAAAGAACTTGACTGATGCAATTTGTGTGCACAAGATGTGTGAAGTGTATTTTCCATTTCATCAGCAGCCTCGGTCTGCACGGAGTTGCTATTTGCTTTCTTCAGACCTGTTTCATGGGGCTCAGATTATATTATGGGATTTTCTTCATTTTGCAGTGCGAGAGGAGAGTTCCTGTCCTGCTGATAGTGCTGCATTTTCATTGACCACATTCACTTAAAAAAGAAATTTCAAAACATATTTTGCAGTTGATTTGCTTCTTGGCCCCAAGAATAGAATACTCATCATTTCCTCACATCCGGCAGGTATCTTCCTGTGATTTAATTTCAGAAATGATTTTTTTTTTAACGGACTCCTACATTCCTATCTGTCCTAAGAAAAGGAAATTGGTCCTCTGATTCAGGGTGTTTGAAGACCATATATCTTTTTCAACTTAAGCATGTTGTTTTCTATTTACTAAGCACTTGTATTCTTTCCAGACACATCAAAGTGTGAGGGAGCAGCAGGGCTCTGACTCACTTGGCAGCAGATGATCTCAGGGTGATCCAGCCCTCATGGGCTCAGAGGCTGCAGAGACCCCAACGCCATCTATCTCCATGTCTCAGTTCTCACAAAGCAGCAGCTGCACTGATCCTTCTCCCCAAAGCACTGGATGGCATACAGCACTGAAGGTGCTTCTAGGTCTGGGCCCTGGACTCTTGGAACCTCCCAGGAAAGGCAAGGGACAGTAAGGTCTAGGTGCATTGCTTCTGTCTCTCTGGTGCCCAC
Organism: Octomys mimax; assembly: GCA_002564305.1. NCBI lineage: Eukaryota > Metazoa > Chordata > Mammalia > Rodentia > Octodontidae > Octomys > Octomys mimax. The sequence continues at coordinate 5,356 of NDGM010373619.1, read as the reverse complement.
AAGACAACCTAAGCCCAACCGATGCTGCTCATGGGTACAAGCTTGCACCCCTACACCCAGAACTAGCATCCTATGCTCCTGGGCTCCAGGCCTGCCCCTGAGGTGAAGGGCAGTATCTGTCTGAGTGTGTTGTTCATACCTGGCTGGGAATGCAGGACCGAGACTGGCTGTGTCTTCCTTTGTCTCTTGCTGCTGCACTAAGCTATGTCACCAGGGTCACACATTCCATTGACATGAGCTGCTCAATGGGGGCAGCTCCTCATAGAGAGGGGTTAGGAGTTTATCTGGGGGACAATGGGTCCTAATGATAGACTGTTTAGGGACCAGAGAGAGAATATCAGGCCAGACTTGGCACTCAAATTAAACATCACTCCCATGACAAGGCTGGCAGATTGACTCTATCCTCTGTCTCCTCCTTAGACATCGCTCATGCCTATTGTAGCCAAACAGGAGTCGGGTCAGAACCATCAGGATCCCTGCAGGCCTCAGACAGGTCACCACTACTTTGGCTATGGAGGTGCCAATGGTGTGTGGTCAGCAGACATGCAGAGGACAGAGGTGCGACAGTCTGCATACAGGGCAGATGCAAATAGTCCAGGCCTCTCCATGTGTTTTGTTTGGCCTGAGGTGTTGTTCAAAGATTTGAACTATTGCTCTAAAATCCAGAAATTAACATAGAAATGAGGGGTTTCTGGTTGCTCTGAGTACTAGAAACACCAGTGCCAAAACCCATGCCTGTGCAGGACCCCAGTGCTCCACGTTGTACTGGGCCAAAGGGATAGCCACATGCTATGCTGAGTGTTGCTCCTGCCATGGAGGAGAAGGCTGTCCTGTGCCTGAGGCTGGTGGGCAGGGAGGAGGCATGGGAGCTGTTTAAGGCTTTGTTTCCTGGGCTCAGGGAAGGAGGAAAATGCTACTCACTTCTGGGTCTCCAGCAGCAGGGAGCCAGGTGTCCCACACGCCCTTTGCAGGGGCAAACATGCAGGAGAACCAGGCCCAAGATGCTGACCTGGGCTGTGCCTTAGCAGGATGACTGGCTACGCACAATTACTGTAATATAAAAATAATATTCTTCACAAACAATTTGTTGCTTCAGAAAAACACAAAGATGAAGGTGGCTGTTCTCCAGCATACTCACTCAGAATTACCAATGTAGGGACAGCAGTCACAGTTCTTATTTCCCCAAGCCTGTGTGAGTGTGCACATGCATGTGCAAGTGTGTACACGCAGGACACATCTTTGTGACCTTACTACTACTTGGATGTCCTGCTGCACACTACACAAGCTCATGATGTCACAGCCCATACAATCTTAGGGACCACTGTGCGCTCGGTTTGTCAGTGACCAAAACTCTGTGACACAGTGTGTGACTAGATGCATGTGAGGCATGAGGGAGCTAATTCTGCATGCTGTTGAGTCTGGCTTTCCTTCTTTTAGTAGCACTTAGGAAGTGCTGTTCTGTGTAAAATTACTCATAAATGTCCTTTTTATTAGCAGCAAGATTGTCTAGTTGAAGATATGCCAGTTGATGCGTCACCCTCAGTGTGGATGGCCTAAGCTCTCCACTTCTTTGCTTCTACATGGACACAGTTCTGTACACAAACTCAGAGATCGCTGTGTGAAGCACGTGGGAGGAAGGTGGCTATCCAGGCTGTGCAGGGCATATGGCGCTTGGGCACAGGCTTTTGAAGACAGGGCCAGTGAAGTCTGTGCATTGTCTGGAACCTGGGTACTTTGGGCAGGACTCCAAGATGATGCCCCTCATGGGCTGAAGTGGAGCTCCAGCCTGCACATGTGAGCAGGAGAGAAAGTAACCTGGAGCTTGGATGCAGTGACCTAAGCACTGAAGATGGCAGTAGGTCCATGCTGCTCTGCTACCTCAGGTTCCCTACCCATGCTGCCAGCATTCAGCCTTGGGGCACAGAGGTGGCTGCAACAGGGCCTATGTAATAAAACAAGAACCCGTGCAGCAGTTGCTGCCTTCAGATAGGCAGCCACCTGTTCTCCAAGGAGGAAGCAGCCCCATTTGATTAGGAAAATATTTCTAGTGGAGCATGTGACTTTTGGGGGAAATACAATTTCCAGAACAACTCTCTCAGGCATCTTCTCTCTTGACTCTTGTCTGCCTAAACTTGAGGCTGTGTGAACATGCAGAGGTTGGGACAATGCCTCCCTTCTGGGCAGCCCCTTTCCTAGGGGGACCCCAAAGTCCTGCAGGGCTCCAGTGGATAAAGAGGTGTGGGACAAGAACATGGCCTGGCTGAGGGCTGGCTGACCTTGCACAGAGTAGGTGGAGAAGCATGAGGCATGGTGCCAAGTCCCAGCCACCACACTGGGGGAAAGTGGGGCCTGGGTATTAGGTTCTCTTGTATAAACTTCCAACATGATGTGACAGGCTGGTGGTCAAGTGAGGCACACAATAAATGCCCAACAGATACCAGCTACTCCCACTGCTGCCAAAGATGGCAGCCAGCACCAGAGGACACACCTGTTTTAAGTGCTGTAGGATAATTAGAGCTCACCTGAGGATATTGGGGAGACAGACAGTTTCCTGCAAGTCACTAAGGACCAACCCAGAACCTGGGGGCAGAGAGCATTCAGGAGTCCACCCACAGGAGCAGCAATGGGCATCACTGGCCCATTCTGCCCCTGGACATCTTAGAAAGAACAGCCTGCTCTGAAGTCTATACAGCTTCCTGCTTCCTGGCTGCAGGACACGAGGACAAGAAGGCATGTCTAGAGGGCTGCACTCGTCCAGGGCAGAGCCAGCTGACAAGGTCAGAGGTCACCTGTAGTGGCTGGGGGTCTTGGACAGTATCTGAGGGAGGGTGGGTGACACCAGGTTTGTGCTTTGGGAAAACTGTCAGCAAGGTTGAATGTGAACTTGGAGGAGGTCCCAGGGCTGGACTCTGGTATCTTTTTTTCTCAGTACTGGGGACTGAACTCATGACCCTGCACTTGCCAAGGAGGTCCTTATTCTACTAAGCTATCTCCCCAGCCCCTGGACTCTGGTATCTGTTTGCTGGTTCTTGTGGTGTGCTGGCTGCAGTCGGGCCCAGGTGGATGTGGACAGACATGAAGGTGCACGAGGATGCTGTCTAGATCCCAGTGAGCAGGGCACAAAGGCCAGGGCACTACTCCATCATCTTTGTTGGATGTGAGCACCCAGCTGGGGCCTGGACTCTGCCTCTACCCAGGCAAAGAGAGCCATTGGAAAACGGGCCTCAGGGCAGCAACTAACACTCAAATGCCTGCCTCACTGGGTCTGGCACCAGGAGCCCCTGCTGAGGCCCTCGAAGGCTGAGATCTGTTGATTCTCTGGTCCTGGGTGGAGACACGAACAGGGCAGGGCTCCCCGTCCTGGCTCAGAGCTGACATCTGAGAGAGGTCTGGTTGACATTATGTGATTTAAAAGTTAATTAAAATGAGTGGTATAAAGTATAACCGCCCCAGGTGTTTATTTTCAAAGAGCATTTGGAAGGAAAAGGGGGAAAAATCTAATAAAAAGCCTGTGAGGTGTTGCATTAGGAAGTAATCACGCCACTAAATCACCTGTGTTTGTAGCAAACACCTAAGGGCTCTGCTCACTATCCTGCCCTGTACCTGCTGGGTACAAGAGACCTGAGGGGCTTCAGCCACCCTCAGAGAGGCCTCAGGTGTAGCCACCAAGTGAGACAGGACAGCAGGCCCAGGAATCTGGAGGCTGAGACCATGGGAGTGCCCAGGAACTCTCAGCTCTCTTGCACAGCTGCTAGTCACTTCTTGCCTTCACTCTGCTCACAGGACATTTGCTCTGTGTACTGACCATGCTGCAGATGGCGGTATGAGACAGTGAGGACAGGGTATGCCAAGGAAGGAAGCTGGGACTCCAAGCTTCTGTGGGGCTGGGAGGCAGTGGGCAGTGGAGTACAGCCTTGGCCTGGTCTCTTCTAAGTGGTGGAGACAGCCTGAGTAGGCTCCATGTACACATGTAGTGCTGCTACCTGCCTCTGAGATCCCACAGCAGCTGACAGGGTTCCTGGAGGATGGGAGCCTGGTGGGCAGCACACAGGATGGCATCACTCCCACCCAGCAAACCTGTGCTCCTTGGAGACAACACAGAGGAGGAGAAAAAGTGCAGTTGGGACACCCAAGGCCTTCATGCACACTTCTGTGGCCTGACCTGGCCCTCACCCCACAGTGTGCCCCGCCAGAGCAGACAAGGCTGCCCTCCAGTCCCACATAGTGGCACCCTTATGGACTAGCTCCCTGGGGCTCCGAGGGGGCCAGAGATCCCACAGTGGCCTCCAAGAGGCCTAAGAGCAAGTGGTGAGAGTCCCCGGAAGCTTCCACCTGTAAACGGGCCTGCAAGACTGAGCACCCAAGGACCAGAACTGCCTGACTGGTCTTGCTCAGCCCCGTTATTAGAGCCCCCAGAAAGCTCTGCCAGGAGTTGGCCAAAAAGTCCATCTTTTGGCAATTTATCAGGGTAATAAATGACTTTTCCTGCTGTCAGTGGTGCCGCCCCCCAAGTCTCATATGGTGTGCAGAGTGCCTCACGATTAATACTGCTCACAGTGAAGTGTAATTGCCAGCTCCATCACAGTGCCGGGCACATTTATCCACTCAATCCACTCGCCTGTGGAGGCCACATCCGTCAGGAGTGTGCTGCCCCCAGGGCTGCAGCCCATTCTCTGTGTTCCCAGCTATGGCTAAGCGTACTGCCAGCCACGGCAGGTACTGAGCCACAGGATGTGAAGGCTGTGGCTGCCCAGGTGGCTGGATCCCTACCCTACTGTGGTATCTGTCACATTGGGGACCTGTCTCAGTGTCTTCAGCTGCTGCAAGATGGCCCTTATTTCTCACAGTTTTGGGGCTGCAAGTCAGAGGCCACGGCAGCAGCAGATCGGAGTGCTTCCTGCTCACTTCAAGGGGTGCAAAGGTGAGGTAGCTCTCTCTACGGGTCTGATCTTGCTCCTATAGGGACCACACCATGGCCTTGCTTGTCACCTCTTAAAGGCTTTCCTTGCAGAACCTTCATACTGCAGCTGGTTCAACATGAGAACTAGGGGACATAAACTCTAGTTTATAGCATCGCCATCCCTGGCTCCCAAGCCCTATGTCTTTCTTATAAGCTAAACACATTCATCTTTTTTTTATGGAGACAGGGTCTCGCTATGCAGTTCAGGCTGGCCTTATACTCACTTTGTAGCCCAGGCTGGTCTCGAACTCCATAATGATCCTCCTGCCTTAGCCTCCTGAATAATGGGAATTACAGGCGTATGCTATCATGTCTAGCCAAAACACATTAATCTTTTATTTATTTATTTATTTATTTATTTTGTGTGTGTGGCCAGCTCAGCCCACCAGGGGGCGG